>BQNB010020409.1:0-65528 GCA_026074375.1 Tanacetum coccineum | reverse complement strand
CCTTAAACAAGCTTAAGGAATTTGATCTATTGAAGTGGGATCAACAAGTGGTATCAGAGCTTGTTAAGAAGCTTTGAAAGAGAAGAACCTATTTTTATACACATGATCTTTTTTGTAAAAGATACAGATCAAGATTTTGCACATATGGTGACTAAATCCAAAGTTCCCATGCTCAAACCTGGTGAGTATAAGATCTGGAGGATGAGGATTGAACAATATATCCAGATGATAGACTATGCACTGTGGGAAGTCATAGAGAATGGTGCAACCTTGCCAAAAATAACAAGTGTGGAAGGTGTTGTGACAGTGATGCCTATTACAACTACCGAAGAAAAGGCTTAGAGAAGATTAGAGGTGAAATCTAGAAGTACGTTAATGATGGGCATTCCCAATGAACATCAGTTAAAGTTTAACTCTATAAGAGAATACAAAGAAGCAAAAGGTGGAAGATGATAAAGAAACAGTAGAGCTTAAACAGTGTTTGGAAATAAGTCCAGATGAAAAAGAGGTAACAATTGATGCTATACCTTTAGCTATTAAGTCTCCAAGTATTGTTGGCTGGAAGATTTATAAATAAGGAAGAAAAAACTATTATCAAATAATGAGAGCTGATGGAAAGTCTCAAACATACATGATCTTTAGTCAAATGCTTAAAAGTTTTGACAGGCAAGATTTGGAAGATTTATACAAGTTGGTAAAAGCTAAATTTAAGTCAACAAGACTAGTAGAAGACTTGGATTTGTTGTTATGAGGTGATTTGAAAACAATGTTTGAACCACATGTAGATGATAATGTATGGAGGAATCAACAAGAATCCAAAGTGTTGGATTAGAAGCTGTATGATTCCTGTAGAGTACATTCCTTGAGGATGCAACATATGCAGATTTATATGTTGGTAGAGAAGAAGTATCCCCTTGCACCACTTACACTTTTAATGATGTTGGAAAAGAAGCTTATAATTGATTATAAAAGTGAAATGGCTTATCAGCTTCTTAAATTCATCATAAAACAACTTAAGAAGTAAAGTGTTTGAAAGCATCCTCCTGGTGTTGATGAAGCTTTAAATGAAGAAACTTGATGATTTTGAAGAAGAATATCAAGTTTAGGGGAGGATTGTTGGGATTAAAAGTCTTCTTGATGTTGTTTGGATTACTACTGCTCATGTTTGTTGTTAGTAGTGCTCAAGGTTAAGACTGTTCAGAGATAAGTTAATGCTGTTGAGGTTAATAAGTTAGTACTGCTTAGAGACTTCAAAGAAAATATGCTAAGTGTTTACTACTGCTAGTACACAGTTAGTACTACTAGTGAATATTAGTGCTGCTGATGAACTTCAAAGAAAATATGCTAAGTAGTTACTACTGCTAGTATAAAGTTAAGACTGCTCAGCTGAAGTTAATGCTGCTAGTGAAAATATGTTTGAAGTTACTACTGCTAGTGAATATCAAGTTAATGCTGCTAGTTAGTACTGCTTATATGATATGTATTAGTTGTTTATAGAAAAGATTTTAGATACTTAGGAAAGTATTGTAAGCCGACTAGGACTCCTTGGTGTATAAAAGGAGGTCATAGGGCATAGAGTTTGATATACAACTAGACGTATAATTCATAGCTTCAAGGTATTTGTAACCCTAATACTTTGAGAGTATTCGTATTATTATCATTAATAATATTAGAGCTTGTTTGTTGAATTATATGTTCATTGAATTACTGTTTTATTAATAATTCTTCTTAATATGAAAGATTAGATTCCGTATAATCTTTAATACATTCAAACAAAGTTTCTACTATAGTTGTGTTAGATTTATCTAATATAACCAATCCTTAAAAAAGCTTAAGGAATTTGATCTATTAAAGTGGGATCAACAAGTGGTATCAGAGCTTGTTAAGAAGCTTTGAAAGAGAAGAACTTGTTTTTATACACAATATCTTTTTTTTAAAGATACAGATCAAGATTATGCACATATGGTGGCTGCATCCAAAGTTCCCATGCTCAAACCTGGTGAGTATGAGATCTGGAGGATGAGGATTGAACAATATATCTAGATGATAGACTATGCACTGTGGGAATTCATAGAGAATGGTGCAACCTTGCCAAAAATAACAACTGTGGAAGGTGTTGTGACAGTGATGCCTATTACAACTACTGAAGAAAAGGCTTAGAGAAGATTAGAGGTGAAAGCTAGAAGTACTTTAATGATGAGCATTCCCAATGAACATCAGTTAAAGTTTAACTCTACAAGAGAATGCAAAGAAGCAAAAGGTGGAAGATGATAAAGAAACAGCAGAGCTTAAACAGTGTTTGGAAATCAGTACAGATGAAAAAGAGGTAACAATTGATGCTATACCTTTAACTATTAAGTCTCCATGTATTGTTGGCTGGAAGATTTATAAATAAGGAAGAAAAAGCTATTATCAAATAATGAGAGCTGATGGAAAGTCTCAAACATACATGATCTTTAGTCAATTGCTTAAAAGTTTTGACAGGCAAGATTTGTACAAGTTGGTAAAAGCTAAATATAAGTCAACAAGACCAGTGGAAGACTTGGATTTGTTGTTATGAGGTGATTTGAAAACAATGTTTGAACCGCATGTAGAAGATAATGTATGGAGGAATCAACAAGAATACTAAGTGTTGGATTGGAAGTTGTATGATTCATGTGGAGTACATACCTTGAGAATGCAACATATGCAGATTTATATGTTGGTAGAGAAGAAGTATCCATTTGCACCACTTACACATTTAATGATGTTGGAAAAGAAGCTTATAATTGATTATGAAAGTGAAATGGCTTATCAGCTTCTTAAATTCATCATAAAACAACTTAAGAAGTAAAGTGTTTAGAAGCATCCTTCTGGTGTTGATGAAGCTTTAAATGAAGAAACTTAATGATTTTGAAGAAGAATATCATGTTTAGGGGAGGATTATTGGGATTAAAAGTCTTCTTGATGTTGTTTGGATTACTGCTGCTCATGTTTGTTGTTAGTAGTGCTCAAGGTTAAGACTGCTCAGAGATAAGTTAATGCTGCTGAAGTTAATAAGTTAGTACTGCTCAGAGACTTCAAAGAAAATATGCTAAGTGTTTACTACTGCTAGTACACAGTTAGTACTGCTAGTGAATATTAGTGCTGCTGATGACCTTCAAAGAAAATATGCTAAGTAGTTACTACTGCTAGTACAAAGTTAAGACTGCTCAGTTGAAGTTAATGCTGCTAATGAAAATATGTTTGAAGTTACTATTGCTAGTAAATATCAAGTTAATGGTGCTAGTTAGTACTGCTTATATGATATGTATTAGTTGTTTGTAGAAAAGATTTTAGAAGCCGACTAGGACTCCTTGGTGTATAACAGGAGGTCCTAGGGCATAGATTTTGATATACAACTAGACGTATAATTCATAGCTTCAATGTATTTGTAACCCTAATACTTTAAGAGTATTCGTATTATTATCATTAATAATATTGGAGCTTGTTTGTTGAATTATATGTTCATTGAATTACTTTTTTATTAATAATTCTTCTTAATATTAAAGATTAGATTCTGAATAATCTTTAATACATTCAAACAAAGTTTCTACTATAGTTGTGTTAGATTTATCTAATATAACTAATCTTTAAACAAGCTTAAGGAATTCGATCTATTGAAGTGGGATCAACAGGGAACACTGTAGACTTTGATGAAATTCAAAGGCAAGATGCACAAGCATTTGAGAACACTAGCCAACATCAACCCGAGGTCGAACATAATGATGTAGATCTTCAAACTGATGTAAATCTCATTCGTAGATCCGCAAGGGCACCTCAAGCACCTGAACAATATGGTTTTTATGTCGATGCTGAGGAACATGAGTTAGGAGATCATGGTGAACCTCCTAACTATCGATCTGCATTGTTGGATCCTGAATTCAAAAAATGGCTTGAAGCTATAAACGAGGAAATGCAATCCATGAAAGACAACCAAGTTTGAAACTTAGTTGATCTTCCTCTTAACTGTAAGACTGTTCGAAGTAAATGGCTCTTCAAGAAGAAGATCTATATGGATGGCTATATACATACCTATAAAGCTCGTTTTGTAGCAAAAGGTTTCACTTAATCATATGGGGTCGACTATGAAGAAACCTTCTCGCCTATTGCAGACATAAAAGCTATTTGGATTCTCATAGCCATAGCAGAATATTATGTTAGCCTCAATTTATTGAGTCGAACAAGGAAGCTCGGTCACTCTACGATGGAGCTTCGGTCTTTAATTAGTTAATGTTGTAATAGGATAATATCGGGAATCGGGCTCGATAGTTAATCTAATATTGTATATGTTTCGGGTTTAATCCCAAGCAAAACCCGAGCCCGGGTCCTAGTTAAATATCCCGCGCGTACCTTCAACGCGACGGGGTATATATACTTTTTCTTCTTTAGAAAAAGTAAGTTGTTCATTTCTAATAAAATCTCTTTTCTCTTTTCTCTCTCATTTCTCTCTCCTCTTTCTCTCTCTAAACAACTCACTCTCTTTCTCCTTTCTAGTTTGATTTCGTGTATGATATATATGTTATGAAGTGTTAATCGGGATCCTACAATTGGCATCAGAGCTACGTGTGGATTCGTGGTTGATTCATGTGGTAAAACAAGCTCAAATTCGTGGCTTATATTGTGACAAAAAACCCACGGCTCAAAAAAAAATTTTGGGGCTTATTTGTTGGTTAATCTTGTTCTCTACTTGTTCTACACATCAAAGAGGCTAGGTTGTATCAATTTCGTGGGTTATACAAGCTTCTAGCTCGAATTATAAGCTTTAAAAGGTTAGTGTTCTTCGTGGTGGGTTGCTCAATATTGGACGATTTACAAAGAAATACGAGTTAAGGTGTGTTTAAACTTGATATACACACTTAATATTGTATGTTCTAGCCTTTGTTCGTGGTTAATAAGCTCATTTAGTGAAAACTTGCAAAATTCGTACTTGCATTCTTCGTGGCGGTTTGACAGAAAAGGGACAAAATCCACGATTTTAAGGAAGTTGTCAGGCATCATAACACACGTTCAGAGCCTGAAGAGAAACTCTGAATAAGAAGAACCAAATCACATCTGTTTCATAAACCCTTACTCTTTAAAAACTAATCATGTCTGGATCAGATGCTGATGCTCCACCTCCACCACCACCTCTACCACAATCACAAACACTAGTTGTAGCACAAGCCCCTCACACTATGTCCACCATAAAACTCCTATTCTCAAGAGAGGTGAGAATATGATTTTTTGGAAGCTATGAAAATGAAGCATTACCTAGCACATACAGACTATCCTTAATGGAGATTCCATTCAAAAGGGTAATGGTCCTGTGAACGTCTCTACAGATACTCATGGGATAATGAAGGTGTTGCTACCCAAGACTGCTAAAGAAACCCTAGCTAGGGAAAGAGAGAGGAAATCAAGGACCACCTTACTCCTTGCTTTACCAGAAGATCACCTAGTAAAGTTTCACAAGATGACATAATTGCAATAGGGCAGATGTGGAAGGCAGAAAACCTAGATTTGGTGGGCAATGAAGAGTCAAAGAAAAAAAAGCTAATGATAATACAAACGACTTGGTAAGAGAGGAGAATCCAATGCCTTTGATGACTCTTGATGGAGGATGTGAGATTGGACAAGCCACTCAAAGATGAGCAAGACACTATGCTTTCAAGGCTTGCAACAGTTTAGGTTCAGACACAGAGGAACCTTCTTATTCCAAAGAATGTAAAGAGTCCTTATGTTAAAACTTAAAAAATTGTATGTATGGAACAGAGGTAAAAACTTGGAGATCCAGTATAGAAATACAACATAATACTCAAGCATAAAGAAAGTTGAAGCACAATTAGTTGCCACATCAACAAGTCAACTTTGGAATGGAGGAAAAGATAAGGTTATGAAAATTGACTTAGATGAATAAAACAGATGTCCTTAACATACCAAAAGAAACTATGTCAGAAGCAAAAAGAAAAAAGAAATTTAAAAGCTAAAGTATAAAAATGACACAACGTTTCTAAAAATCATGGTAAACTGCTAAATGACTTCAGATGATTACTATTATAAATTTGGCTTGTTATGGGGAATTTCAGATATGATGGCATCTCGAGTTATGAAAATGAAGTTATTACAAAGTGTATTTATGAATAAGAAAGTTGTATATAGAAATTTGCCTTTGTATTGATGAGGTTTTTACAGCAAGGAATGCATGTTGTACCCCACCCATGACAGAGATTGACATCCATCAGGACCTGATATTGAAATAGATTATTCATAATTTACATATGGTCCAAAACAGTCTCAAACTAGTGAATCTGAAATCCAAACCAGTGACTTTGATACTTGTGAATCAAATTGTAGTGATGAAACACATGAATCTTTGCCTGAACCAGCTGTCAATGAACCCAAAGTAGTAAGTAAACCTAAAGTTTGGAATGATGCTCCTATCATTGAGGAGTATGAATCAGATAGTGAAGATGAACATGTGTCTCTACCCTCAAAAGAACAGGAAACACCTAGTTTTGCTAATACTATTGAGCATATAAAAACTCCTAGGCAAATTGTTAAACAACAAAACACATGCAGTAAGAGTCCTAAACCTGACAAAAAGGATTGTAGTGGTTTAATATCTAAAAAATTGGGTTTTTAGGAAATGGGTTTAACTACAACAAAGCATGTTTATTGTATGTGGAAGTCCTAAGTCAACTTATCAGAGATTGTGAGTTACAAGAGAAAAATGAGGCTAAACAGTGTTAACTACACAAACAGAATGGTAAGTGTAATGTTCAAGGGAGAAATAAACCAAGTTTTGGAACAATGTGCAAAGAGTGTATCATAAGAACCCAATTTTACCTACATCAGAACTAACTAGAAAAGCAAAAAAATTACAGTTTTATACTGCTAGAGCTAGCGGTACTAACAATGTTAGTACTGCTAGACAATTTTAACAGTCAGGCAGTACTAACTAATGCTGCTAGGAAAATTAGTACTGTTAAACCTTTTTGTAAATAAAGTTAGACCAAAAACTGTTTTTCATAAAACCATTCACCAGCTATAAGGCCTTTTAATAACACAACAGCACTTAAAATCACTTTTTACAAAGCAATAAAGTTTAATACTAGCAGGGGTTTAATTCGTTTAGTGGTTATTGGCAAAATAGGAAACAGTTGTTAAGACCACAGCAGGTGTAAATAGAAACAAAATTGTATTATTAGAATAGAGTCACCAATACAATAGTAGATCAATGACAAGGACAAATGTATGTGTTATAGAGCTCCGACAATGGCAAACTCAAGTCAGCAATTCTGGGGTCCCCAAGAGAAACTAATACATTAGTTATATATAGTTCGGTTCTGCCCAATATAAAGTATAGTACTGTCAGATTATTAGTACTAGTTTATTTATAGAAGTTAAAACTATTAAGTTATACTCAAAACCAGACTATATATATTACTGGTGTTGATTATAGCACGAAAATGTTATTGATTATGTTTTCCTTTGTCTGTGAACTAACTTTTTTTGCATGGTAAAGAAAATCTTAGATGAAAACTGTTATGAAATCCCAGTATTGGGATGAGATTGAGATAGGATTGCCAACGTTGAATGAAGTCTCAAGGAAATTAATGTTGTTGGTTCGTGATTGGGTGCAAGATTAGTACTGTTTGTGTACTTAATACTGCTAGCTTTAAAGATTAATGCTGCATAGTATAAACCCAAAATTATTTAAAATAATAATCGGAACAACACACATTATGGTTTCTTGGATGATTTAGACAAACATGAATTAACTTTTTCAGTTTGTTCTTAACTGAATTTATTATAGCAAGTCTAAATGAGAGATGAGAAGTTTGTTAAGTGTTGAGTGTTTATCACCACATAACAAATGGTCATGCGGTTCCCACATTCAAAACCGACACTAAGAATTCGGCTATTCTAGTGCACGACATCCTGGTAAAGAAATCTCAAATCCGTTGATAGCTGATAGTTTGCTAAAAACTATATGGTAATTAGTGCACCATGTTATGGCAATGAAGCATTGACTAGTCCAAAGAAAACGGCTTTTGGTAAAGACTTCTCAAATCCGTTGATAGTTGATAGTTTACTCAAAACTGTATCGTTATCAATTCACCATGTTTTATTATGAAGAATTGGCTATTCCAGGGCAAACAGCAACCGGTAAAGAATCATCAAATCCGTTTTATGGCTGTAATTACCAAAACAATATATTGTTCAGATAATTCACTTCAAAGTGATGAGGATAGTTTTGAACTTATTGAATTGATGATTCTTTGTACCATTTTTCTTACCATGGTTCGTGATTTGGAGAATTAAAAAAAAACCACTCATTTGATAATGAAAAAAGTTTGGGTGAGGATGCATCCAAACAGGGGAGGATTGATGATGCAGATGCAGAGGTTACCTTCATTGATGTAGACATCTAAAATGATGCATGAAACAAAATAAAGAAGATTTTTTATTTTTTCAACGCAAGGTTAATGATTACCAAAGAAACAGTATAACACCCTGTGTTTTCAAGTCATTGACGACGTCGATAAATCCACAATGTACCTTTTGTATTGTACGCGTTTGCTTTAAATCGTAAATGTTAAGCTAAATCGCGTAAGCTAAAAATTAGCGTTCAATGTAATCAGGCATCAAACGATTAAACGTTTGCATCAATAAAGTATTAAATAATTATTTTGAGAATAATTATGATCATTGTTCATTTATTTTTATCAGTTACGCAAATTATATTCGTTTCGCGATAAAGTACGTTTAAGCATACCCGGAACTACAAAAATATTTCTACGCTTCAACAAATGCCTATTTTTGTTTCCAACAATCAAAAAGTTTATAAAAATCTACCCATGGTTGTTAAAAGTGACGCCCCATATATATAAGAAATAAGCAAGTCATACAAGTTCAAAGTTATACATTTTATATAAAAGCTATACACTTTACCAACTAGAATTACAAGGTTATACTTCCATTTTTCCAAGATTTTAAGCTAGATATTTATTCCTTAAAACCATGGGATGATATACTCATAAGGGAACCAAAGAGCAAGGTATTAATGAGCTAGTGTATGTACAAGTTAGGGTTAGTAAGAAAACTAGGTCAAGCATAGTGTTTTTGACCCTTGTTTCCCTCCCCTTTGTCCCCTTGAATCTCACGGCATAAGACCCCCCCCCCCCCTTGGACTTTCCTAGTCAAACAACTAACTAAAATATCTACCACCTTTTCCTATAAATACATGCATACATATGTAAATTAACATACACATTTCACTTAACAAAAATCATCTTCTTTCTCTCCTCTCTAAGCCAAAACCCACGGCTCATACACCCTTCATAAGCAAACCATACAATATTTTTCTACAATCTATACACTCCTACACACATCCATCCTAAGATATTCTAAGGTGTTTCCAAGCATTGGATTACCTTTTTCAAGTATTGAAGCTAGAAAGGAAAGATTAGGGTTTCTAAGCCTAATCATGTTATAATCTTGCAATCTTTGGTCTAAACTCGGGTTTAGCACTTATTTCTTCATCACATTCATCCATTCCTAAAGAGTCTTCTAAATACCTTTTATACTTATTTCCATGATTTTATGTGTTTTACATGTTCCTTATAGCTAAATCACCATATAAGCCCTTTAATATGTAAAAAGAGTTATACTTATTTTTAATGAATTTAACACTTTTTTCTTATGTCCATGTTTCTATATAATATCAAGGAATAATGATTTATAATATGTTAACATGTCGTTATAAGTAAAACATGTTTATGTTATAATTAGGGAATCATTAAAGTTATTTACAGTTTCAAATAAAAGTAATATAAATGACTTGTTAATCTTGGACAAATGGAAAATATGTGGACTAATGGACATTAGTATAAGTATCATATATATTAAAATAGTTATAGGGGATTTTATAATAAACTACTAGTTTAAAAGTATAATAAAACAAGCTTTTATTTTAATGAATACACTTGGATAATAAAAGGGTGTTTTAAATTCGACATCATACAGTAGGCATAACCTTTTTATAAAAATAATACGCCTCCCGACTATTCCGAAAAGGTAAGAAACTTGTCAAACGGATAAATAACAAAAACGTTACGTTAAAAACAAGTTATACGTTAATTAAACGGATTTTATAAAAACCTTAACAAACAGCAAGTTGGTTAGCTTTAACAAATAAAACTTATTTTTAGGATTCTAAAATGATAAGAATCATGATTTTTCAATTTATAACGAATAAGGTTTATTGAATTTTGCGGGTTTTCGGTAATTAAAAGTTTATAAAAATAATTTTATAAACTATGAACAGTAAAACACTATTCATGACAGAAAGTTATATTTTGTAAACCTCATAAATTGATAGAATTTTCATTAACGAGAACGTGCTCGAAAGAATCACTAAAAACGAAGCTATAACGAATAAAATATGACGTTTACGGGTTTTACGATAACTAAAACTATAAAAATAAATTTATAACTGATGTGAACAGTAAAAAGTACTATTCACCAGAGTGTCAAAAATATAAAAATGTCAAATATCGATAACCTGTCTTAATACGAAAAGATGGGCATAAAAAACGTCAAAATCGGGCTTAAAACACAAAAGTTATGCTATATTTACTAAAACGATAATTATAAACGTTTTTACTTATTAACCACAATTTTACCAAAACAATTAGATGGTGATTGAACTATATAGAATTATATGTGGTTATCAAAGTACTATATTACTAGGGAGTTTCATAATGAGGCCTCTTCGGGGTGGCGTATCGACGAGTTGCTGGATTTACGACTTAAAGTGTCCTAGCTTCTCATACGTTCACTACATGACCTCTAAATTATGATAGCCCGAACGATAGTATGGTATAACTAACATAGACCTGTATATGATGTTAGTTAATCGAAGTGTACTTATACGACCTTAAAATAAATAGGTTGCATCTGACGATTTGCGTACCTTTATCTGCATATTTGGATTATCTAAACTCAAGGTGAGTTCATAACCCCACAATTTTTACGGATTTCAATGATTTATAACTACGGGTGGTAAACATGCTTTTGTTTTTATAAATTGGACAGTAAGTGGGATATATTTTATATTGATTACGTGTTTGCCTAAGTAGCGATAACCCAAATTGAGCCCATTATCATGAACTGTCAATTGCATAGATGTAGTTGTGAATTACATTATGTGAGCGCGAATGTATGAATGAGATTCATTTAGGGGAAACGACCTCCCGTTCGGGTGACTAGGCTAACACCGGGAACAAACGTATACATGTCGAATTATAGTGTGTTTTCGGTTTAAACATCCTAATCTGGGCAGAAATTGCAAATATATATTATTATTGCCAAAAGATCGTGCGAGCTTCATTGTCATAGAGATTAGGAAAATGTAATCTGGTTGTGATGTCCTGCATGTGTTTGCATTATCCTCGGGAAAGTCCTTGCGGTCCTGCATATTATGATTTATCCAAACCTATGAATTCACCAACATTATTGTTGATGTTTTAAAGCAATGTTTCTTTAGGAGATCATAAGTCCATAAGTGCCAAGGATACATGGTGATTTTGATTTGGGAAGTCCATGTTAAAGATATTGTTGTATTAATTTTTGGGAAACTCATGTTTTGTGTACCAGTATCTTTTGAATAATAAATAATGGAACAAGTTAAAGCTTCGGCTATTTGTATCAAATAATTGATAAATCCAATGTATCAGTTTTAAAACGACTTTGGTCGTTCTATATATATCTTGAGTATATTGGATCTATACAAGTAACATGCCCCGGACCCTTAATTCCCTGCGAGCCCCCCCCCCCCACTTTTTCCCCCCGACCAAATTTGGGGGTGATCCAGATTGGTATCAAGAGCCAAGGTTTATAGAGAACCAGGTCAAATGTTTTTGCTGGACTATAAGCGTTTTTTTCAAACATTGCATCCATAAAAAGGGGTTTTTTATGGACACTAGTTTTGCATTATTAGTTGGACTAGATGCATTCCCATAATTGATAACAGTGGTTTATAATATATTACGATATTACAATAAGAGCCTTATATAAATATACTGACTCAAAAAAGTTATTTCTGCTTTTCACATAGTCATTCCTGATTCGCTGTTACCTTATACTTTTGTCCACTCCGAGGCCACGATCATGGAGTATCCCATCGAGGATCCTACGAGTAGGCTGCCAGACAGCTACTGCGCAGGCACCACTATCTCGCAGAGTATGTACTGATCAATGGAGCTTGTAGGATCATGTACCAGTGTATATTCCGGAGCCTGAGCATCCTGAGGACTTAGTGCCAGCTGAGGATGAGGCACCTACACCTCTACTACCACCAACGCCTTTTTATCTCCACGGTATTCGAGCCCTAAGTCCCTAGAGCACTTGCGTCTGAGGATGAGAGAAGTGAGCATCATCCCTCCATAATTCACTAACACCCACAGGGACACGCATCCATTGTTACTATACTCTACCTGCACCATCTACTAGCCGCAAAGCTGATATTCCCGAGGCTGACACGCCGCCTCGGAAGAGACTACTACTTACTACTCCCAGACCTGGGAGTGAGGTTGGAGAGAGTTCTGCTGCTGCTAACAACAGCAGGACCCACTAGCCCATAAGATCCGATTACATCATGTAGACACTATGGAGACCTGAGTTTTGAGATACTGAGAGGAGGATGATGACCGCCTTAGAGATGGTCAACTTGAGGGTCAGTTACCAGGTAGATGTTCGCAGTAGAGAGAGTTCGGACTTTCACTCACGACATCACGATGCCCAGAAAGATCATGCAGTGGTGAGAGCTGAGATTGAGGTATTGAGGAGAGAGAGACTTGCTTACGAGCAAGAGAGTATGGAGACCCGTCAGGCCTTGGCCAGGTCTGAAGCTTACTGCAGGGCATTAGAGGCACGAGTTACAGTATTAGAGACTGAGGTGCGTCGCCACGAGTGGCAACGTCAGGCTGCAGATGAACTTGCTGTTCTGCATATCATGCGTACCCAGGCCCTGGAGGCTGGAGCACGCGTTGACACGTTGGAGGACACTGGTAGCAGTTCCTAGACTTTGATTATGATTGTAGCTACTATGCAGTCTGTTAAGTTTTTATGGGTTACTCCCAGCTAGCAACGTAAAGATTCTTTGTTTTGGTTAGCTATCCTGTATGAATCTTTTATTTCTGATCACTTATCCTGTCTATCCTACTAAGTATAACGTAACTCCGGCTAGTAGGGCTCTATTTTGATATTCATTTTGAGTAAACCTAGCGATAGGGAATCATTATTTACCAAACAGATCGATGTAAATTTCCCAGATTATAGTATTTGGAATGGCTGTATTATGTTTTTGACGATCTATGTGTTGGTTATGTATGTTTCACTGTGTGATGTGATTCTATTTTATTTAAGATGCAAGGTAATGTCACGTTATGAATTGTAATTAAAAACTTAACGGTATTATATTTTCTTGTGATTGAAGAAAAATGGGCACCAAAGAATCCAAAAGGTCAACTTCCAGTTCACACCAACCCTAAATGCAACACCCCACCACAACTGTTGTTACTGAGGCATAACTTCAGGCTTTAATTGACCAATAGTGAGTTGCTGCTGGCAATGGCTGAAACAGAAGCAATGCAGTTATGAATGGCTACAATAGCAATGGTTTCAGGACCAAGGCCAGCACAAACTGAGGTCGCGAATGCTCTTACATCTGAATTCTTCAAAATGCAAACCTTTTGTGACTTCAAAGGCACAGAGGGAGTATTGTCACTCACCGATGGTTTGAGAAAAAGGAGTCAGTGTTTAGCAATAGCAATTACACAGCATCTTTTCAAGTCAAATTTCTGACTTGCCTCTACACAAGACTATGCCTAACATGGTGGAATTCCCATGATAAAGACCACTACTCCTGAAGCATCTCGCGCACAAGCCGATGCCATGGGCAACACGAAGAAAATGAGACTGATAAATACTGCCCGAGGGGTGAAATCAAGAAGATTGAGATGAGGATTGAAATCCTTAAGGTTTAGGGGCACCGATGTGGTGGCCTATAGCCGACGATTCAGCAACTAGCTTTTCTGTGTTCGCAGATGTCCCAAAGAGATAGACAAGATTGGAAAAGTAAATTCGGGTGCTTGCCCGATATGATACATGGCAGTGTAAAGAGCATCAAAGCCGAAAACTATGCAAAGCTATCGAGTATACAACTGAGTCAGATGGCTGAAAATACCCATGCCTATGCTGAACGTCATGCAAAAGGAAAAGAAATATATGAACTTTCCAAGAACAATCAAAACCAACCTATAGCAGAATAAGAGGCCAGAACACAGGCCAGGCCTACACTGCAGGCAATGGGAAGGAAAATCATACGCCCGGGTCTAAACCACTATGTTCCAAGTGTAATTACAATATGAAGGTCCTTGGTCCACCTAGTGCAATAACTGCAAAGAGGGTTTGGCATCAGACCAAAAAAAGGGAAAAAGGGGGAGACTGTAGAAGCCGGCACTGCAAATGACAACAATAACAACCGCAACAACCAACAATAACCGCAACAACAACAACAAATAATCAGAAGGGCAACGGTGCAATGAATGAGGAGCCAAGGACATTTTTAGAAGAACCTGCCCAAAACAGAAAACAATGACCGTGTAATCAAGCTGGGAATGACAGGGCTCTAGCAAGGTGTATGTGGTTTGGAAATGCGGTGCAACCCAGACACCGTCGTTGCGGGTACGTTCCTGTCCTAAACAAACCACTATGCTTATATCTTATTTGATACGGGTGTCCGATCGAAGTTTGTGTCTACTGCATTTAGCTCCCAAATTGATATCCACGACCATCTAACCTTAGATCACTATTATGATGTCGAACTAGCTGATGGGAGAATAATTAGGTTAAATACTATCTCTTTAGGGTTGCACATTAAACTACCTAAACCACCAATTCAACATAAACTTAATGCCAGTATGAACTTGTAGTTATGATGCTATAATTGTAATGGAATGGTTGGCGAAGTACAAGCAGGGTCATTGTGTGGGCCGAGAAATTGTTCGCATCCCCTGGAGAAATTAAAACCTTAATCATACACGGATGGAAGTAACCAGAAGGAAATGTGACACGATTAAACATCATTTTCGTGCACTAAAACGCAAAGTACTGTAAAAAGATTTTCCTATCTTTTTGGCACATGTCACTTGCATAAGGAGGTTGAAAAACAAGTCTGGAAAGAAGCGACTTTAGAGGATGTACCAATAGTTCAAGACTTTCCCGAAGTATTTCCTGAGGACTTGCCGGGTCTTCCTCCGACTCGACAAGTGGAGTTTCAAATTGATTTGGTACCTGGTGCTGCACCTGTAGCACGGGTACCTTATCGATTGGCGCCTTCCGAAATGAAAGAATTATCTGAGCAACTGAAAGAGCTATCTGACAAAGGCTTTATAAGACCCAGTTCCTCACCCTGGGGAGCTTCGGTCTTGTTTGTCAAAAAGAAGGATGGATCATTCCGGATGTGCATTGACTATCGGGAATTAAACAAACTAGCAGTAAAGAACCGTTATCCACTTCCCAGAATCGATGATTTATTTAATCAGCTTCAAGGGTCGAGTGTCTACTCGAAGATCGACCTAAGGTCAGGTTATCACCAACTAAGGGTTCGAGAAGAAGACATTCCAAAGACTGCCTTCAGAACTCGTTACGGCCATTACGAATTTCAAGTTATGCCATTTGGTTTGACAAACGCACCTGCCGTATTCATGGACCTTATGAATCGGGTATGCAAACCATATCTGGATAAATTCGTGATTGTCTTTATTGATGATATTCTGATATATTCGAAGAACAAGAAAGAACACGAAGAACACCTTAAGCTAATCTTAGAGTTGCTTAAGAAAGAGGAGTTGTATGCCAAATTTTCCAAATGTGAATTTTGGATTCCCAAAGTACAGTTCCTCGGTCACGTGATCGATAGTGAAGGAATTCATGTGGATCCAGCCAAGATTGAATCCATTAAATATTGGACATCTCCTAAGTCACCAACGGAGATTCGTCAATTTTTAGGTCTTGCTGGGTATTATCAAAGATTCATTGAAGGGTTTTCAAAGATCGCCAAACCAATGACTAAGCTTACTCAAAAGAAGGTCAAGTTTGTTTGGGGCGATAAACAAGAAGCAGCTTTTCAACTGTTGAAGCAAAAGTTGTGCAGTGCACCAATCCTTGCATTACCTGAAGGAAGCGAAGATTTCATCGCATACTGCGACGCTTCAAAGAAGGGTTTGGGCGCTGTGTTGATGCAAAGAGAAAAGGTGATTTCTTATGCATCACGCCAGTTAAAAATTCATGAGAAGAACTATACGACTCATGATTTGGAACTTGGAGCAGTAGTGTTCGCTCTCAAGATTTGGAGGCACTATCTATACGGAACCAAGTGTACAGTGTTCACTGATCACAAGAGCTTACAACACATTCTTGATCAGAAGGAACTAAACATGAGACAACGCCGATGGTTAGAGTTACTTAGTGATTACGATTGCGATATTCGTTATCACCCAGGAAAAGCCAATGTCGTCGCTGATGCTTTGAGCAGGAAAGAACGAGAACCACCGTTAAGAGTTCGAGCCTTAGTTATGACTATTAGTTTGAACCTTCCCAAACAAATCTTGAATGCTCAGACTGAAGCACGGAAACCAGAGAACATCAAGAATGAAGATGTTGGAGGAATGTTGGTTGAAAACGCTAAATATCCAGAGGCGATTAGGACGGAAAAGTTGGAACCCCGTACGGATGGAACCCTATGCCTCAATGGCAGGAGTTGGCTACCTTGTTATGGCGATCATGCACGAGTCCCACAAATCAAAGTACTCTATACATCCGGGTTCTGACAAAATGTACCAAGATATGAAGAAGCTATATTGGTGGCCCAATATGAAAGCCGACATCGCCACCTATGTTAGCAAGTGTTTGACCTGTGCTAAGGTCAAGGCCGAACATCAAAGGCCATCAGGATTGTTGGTACAACCCAAGATACCTGAATGGAAGTGGGACAACATCACTATGGATTTTGTTACTAAGCTTCCTAAGACGTCGCAAGGCTACGACACCATTTGGGTGATCATTGACCGACTCACTAAGTCTGCGATCTTTACACCGATGAGAGAGACTGATCATTTGGATAAACTTGCAAGAATGTACCTAAAGGAGGTGGTCACGAGGCATGGAATACCTGTTTCAATCATTTGTGATCGCGACCCGAGATTCACATCAAATTTCTGGAGGTCACTTCAGAATGCTTTGGGTACTAATTTGGATATGAGTATTGCATACCATCCACAAACAGATGGGAAAAGCGAGAGGACCATTCAAACTCTTGAGGATATGATGCGTGATTGTGCGATTGGTCGCACCATTCGAAGCACTTTATGGTCGAAAGTGTCGTTCACCTGTTTGTTAGATCGAAGTTGGAGAAGCTCAAATCCTCGGTCCAGAACTGATTAAAGAGACCACTGAGAAAATCATCCCAATCAAGAGGATGCAAGCCACTCGTGATCGACAAAAGAGTTACGCCGATCTGAAGCGTATACCAATGGAATTCCAAGTCGGGGATAAAGTTATGCTTAAAGTCTCGCCTTGGAAAGGGGTCGTACGTTTTGGCAAACGAGGGAAGTTAAATGCAAGTCGCTCCGTGATCGACAGAAGAGTTCGCTGACTTGAAATGATAAACCAATGGAATTCCAAATCGGGGATAAAGTTATGCTTAATGTTTCACCTTGGAAAAGGGTAGTACGTTTTGGGCAAACTGGGGAAGTTAAACCCTAGGTATGGTGGACCTTCAAGGTGTTGAAAGGTTGGAGAGGTTGCTTGCAGCTCGAGATTCTGAAAGAGCTTGAGTTGAGTAGAGTTCATCAATACATTTCAGTGTCTAACACTGAAAAGTGTCATGATGACGAATCTACCATGTACGCTGTTCAGTTGGATGGACTTCATCTTGATGACAAGCTTCATTTTGTTGAGGAACCATTAGAAATAATGGGCCGTGAAGTTAAACGGTTGAAGCGAAGCCGGATCCCATTAGTCAAGGTTCGATGGAACTACAAGAGAGGTCCTGAGTTCACGTGGGAACGTGAAGATCATTCAAGAAGAAATACCCACACATCTTCTCAAGATCGCACCGTCCGTAAGTGCTGCATGTAAGCCTTAAGGACAGGCTCGTTTAAATAGGGAAAGTCTTTAACACCCTGTGTTTTCAATTCAATTTGACGAGTCGATAAACCTACTATTTATTTTTGAGTTGTACGAATTTTCATGTGAAATTCATGAATTAAGTTTAAAATCGCGTAAGTTTAAAAATTAGCGTTCAATGTAAAAACGGGCATTCAAACAATTAAATGTTTACAATCAAGCAGGGTTATATAATTATTTTGAGAATATATATTAACTTTGTTCATTTTATTTTTATCGGTTACGTACAAGTGTATACGTTTCGCAGATATAAAATTGCGTTTAGGCCAACGCTCGAAATCCACCAAACACTTTTCTACGCTTCAAATAATACCCACATTTTACCCAGATACATAAAAATTACTCAAAAAACATCATCATATATCTTTTATTGTCGAAATTAAAGAGTTTATATACAAGAAATAATGAAAGAAATCTTACACTTTTGGTCAAATGTAAACTCTTGCAATTATACCTAGTAAGATTGTTTCTTTCGACAAAAGCATGATCCTTAGACCATGGACAGGTTCTTGGACTCCTATTTGCATCTTTTTGACTAGTTAAGCACTTGATATACAACTAGTTGTACATGCAAGTATCTCAACTACAAGCAAAAAACACTCTTAGCAAAATCAAACAATACTCCCTCTTGCATCACATATAAGCCACGGCTTCAAACTCCACCCTTCATATAAATATAATCCATAGCAATTTTTCTACAACCATACCAACTCCTATACACATATTCCCTAAGATAATTCTAAGGTATTTCCAAGATTGGCCTATAGCTTTTTCACAGTGATTTTAAAGAAAAAGGAAGATAGGGTTTTATTAAGGAACCAACAAGGGTTTTCATTTGTGCAAGCTTGGATTTTAAGGCTTAAACAGGGTTTAGCCTTTGTTTATATCAATAATCATACATCATAAGGTCGTACTTTTAAACCTTTATGCTTTTCGTTTTGAGTTTTTTTGTATATGATTTGCTATTAGTGGAAATCACCATATATGGTTTTAAAATGTAAAAATGGTTGTTTTTACTTGTTGTCCTCATATTGTACATTTTTATATATTCTTTATGATGTTAAATACAATCATGAATAGTATGGATGGAAAGTAGTTTTTCATGTTGTTTTGGTGTAAAAATGACTATGTACTAATTAGGGTTTTGAAAGATCAATTAATATGTTTCAAGTGGAAGTAATGCAAATGGCATGTAAATCTTGTTTATGGACTTTAAATGATGTTATATGATCACTAAAATAATGATATAATAGAAGTATACATATTGTACACACTTGGTTAATGTATAAAAGTTCAAGCATGAACTTGAAGTAAAAAGGACACTTAAGTAAAGTTATGTTTTCATGAGATGTTATGACTTGTACATTTTGATAACTTGGACATATGAGGATTATTATGGACAAATGGACTCTAATATATGTATTATATATAACATATATGATATATAAGACATGTGGTGGATTCTTTACATAAATTTCAAGAGTTGAAAACAAAGGTTAAAAATGGTCTTATGAAAGCATCCATACATTTTGTCAAAAGTGTATACAAAAATATACTTATTTTATGCTTTTTATAAGATTAATGTTTTTTTTTTTTTTTTATTTTTTTTTTTTTTTTTTTACATTTACAACATTTCGAAAAGGTAAGAACTTGTTAAACGGATTATCGCTGAAACGTTACGTTAAAATCGAGGTTATTCGTTAATTAATCGGAAGTTTATAATGAATTTTTATAAAATTTATATCAAACAGCAAGTTTGATATTTTTAACAAATAACACATATTTTTAGGATTCCAAAATGATAAGAATCGTAATTTTTCAATTAATAACGAACGAGTTATGAATTTCGGAAAGTTTACGTACAATTAATACTTTTATAAATACTATTTTTATAAAGTTTCTGTTCATCGACAAAAAGTTATATTTTTGAAACCTCATAAAATTATGACTTTCAACTTTACGAGATTGGGCCTGAAAGAACTCGCTAGAAACGGGAGCCTATAACGATAAAATACGACATTTACGGGGTTTTACGAAAACAAATTCGATTTAAAATAAAACTTTCGTCTGATTCGTGAACGTAAAAGTTCTCTTGATAAGGAATTAGTTATAATATAGGAAGTGGACTTGAAATGGGCTTTTGTTGGGCTTAGTTGCAAATGGGCTGGCCCGGCCCAATAAAATCCGAAGACACCGTTGGACTCGTAATCTTGCGCTCTTTCTGATCCCGTGCTCAGTTTTGTCCGATTTTTGTCTTTATTTTTGTCATTTTCTTGATATCCGTACCTGCACATACACAAACACAAAAACAATAATATATTTGCAATTTTAATTATGTTTTTGGTCTTTTGGGTTTGTTTTTCATGGTAAAAGGTATGTATAAAATAGAAAATACCATCAGTATATGACCAACAATTAAAACATGGTTTGGGGTATCCGAATCCTTATACACTCAAGCAAGCAATTTCAAAGTGTCTAAAGTTATATGTTGCATCTAGTTTGGGTAATTTAGAAATTCCTTTGAATGTTAGAGATTCTGAGGACACTCTTGAGGATGCTTTCAAAAGTCAACAAAAAATGACAGAAAAAATGAATGATCCAATTGCTGTTGCAAACAAACAAAATTGTTGGACAATTAACTACAAAAAATTAAATGCGCTTTATAAAGATTTTGTTCCTCAAAAAGAGCTTTCTGTTGAGCAAAAATATTTTCCATCTTCTTCTATTCCCTCGGTTAAGATTCCGGTATCAAAAAATATGCCAAGTGAGTCACCTTTGATCAAAGAATTAGACAAGATAAAAGGTTGTTTTGAAAAGCTTACTTTGCTAATACAACAGAACTGTAAAAGAGCAAGCATTTTTTACACATCACCGGCAGAAATACAAATCAATGATTTTTGTCAAGATCAAGTTAAACCAATTCTTAACGAGTTGAAGGTTTATCTTGAATTCTTTCGGAATCTATTTCAAAGGGATATAAAAGAAATGAAAGATGTTTTTGAGTCGACAGAAAGTGAGCTTGATGAACTAGAGAAGCAAAATGATTTGTTGAAAGATCAACTTTTGGAAGCATCACTCAAACATGGTGTTGAGCTATGTGTGTTGATTAATCATGAATGTGTAGATAAGATCTTAAATGCTGAACTTGAAACAGTCAAAAAGAAATCTTTTGAGATTCAAGAGGGTTTGCAAGCAAGAATAAAAATTCTTGAAAAAGATGTTCAAAGATGTCAAAAGCAAAGTGTTGATTTTGAATTACAGTTACAACATGAAAAAGAAAAACATAAATGGGATTCAACTTCGAAGAATAAAAACACAAATCCTCTTGATTACTCTTGGATTTCAAAGTTGGAGAAACTTGAGAATGAGAACGTGTCTTTGGATTTTCAAGTACAATCTTTGATAAAAGAACGCGACAATGTCAAACTAGAATATCAAAAGCTTTTCGATTCAATCAAAAAGACACGGTCTCAAACTCAAAAGGAAATGGATGAATTAATTGTTCATGTTTCTGAGAAAACATATGCATATGGTGCTATTCGTGCTGAGAATCAGAATCTTTTATCTACCATATCTGAGTTAAAGACAAGATTGGAAAAAGTTGAAAAAGAAGTTAGTACTGGTAGTTAATACTGTTAGTACTGTTGTTAGTACTGTTGTGTTTCTCTTGTTTAATTTAGCTTAATTGCATGCTTAATTTGCTTATTTAGATTTAGATTAGCTTATTTGTCTGTCTTAAGCTAATTAGAGCTTATTTGTGCCTTAGTGTAAAAGTTTTTAGTAGCTTTCATGCTTGTTCTAGTTTATGTTCTTGTTTAATTTTTATGTGCATTTGCTTTCAGTATTAATTCACAAACATTCCTTGTTACATACAAACACCAATCATCAATCGTCTTTCGATATTCCATTCTAGCCTCGTTGGGACATAACGACCCGGGAACACTCTATACTGCTTCCGGTTTTCTTGATCTCGCGTGATTTCGTCCCTTGGTGTATTTATGTCATATATAGATAGGTTTTAAGGGGTGAGCTCGCGCGTGACCAGTAAGTCTGTAAATACTAAGTTTGACAAAACAAATGGTTATCAAACTCTTCTTTGTGTCACACCACTAAACAAACACGCTTTTTAAAAGAAAACGGATGTTCCCAAAATAGAAGAAAACCATGTTGTGTCAAAACCAGTCATTTACAGACTTCACCTACCAAACAAACAGGGGCAAATCAAAACACAAATGTCATTAGGCCAGGAATGTACAGAGTTGTCACAACACAAGAATCACAAACAAACAAGACTAAAAGTGCTTTATCTTCTACAGGAGTGAATGCTATATCTAGAGTTAGAAGACCATTGAGTAGAGATTCACATGTTGCGCACAGCGTCTTAGATAACTCTAAGAAAGCAACAAAGAATGTAGCAGTTTATGTAAGGAAAAATAAGCAAACAGATAATACATCTGCAAATGTTATTTCGAATAAGGAGAATGTAATTGATGTTGATGTTGCAAATGCTTCTAAAGCGAAAACTTTGTTATGTGTTTCTTGTATGCAAAATATGCTTATTCCTTGTCATGATAAATATCTTGCAAAGCTTAAATTAAATGTGCGTTCGAATGTTCGTAGAACCTTCTTCACTAATTCTAGAACATCAAAATCTTTAGAAACTACTTTTGTAGCTCCTAAGACTAGGTTTTCTGAGAAAGAGACTCAATCTAAGACTCTAGATACTACTTCTGTAGTTTCCAAATCTAAGATTGATGTAGAAAGTGCCTCAAAAGCTAAGGATAAGGTTTCTAGTGCGTCTAGGATAAAGAAAAGAAATTTGCGAGATAAACCGTTAAACACATTCATAAAGAACAAGATTCGAACAAGTAGAATTTGGCAAAAGTGGTTTGAATCACAACCAAATGTTATTTGGACTCCTGTCAGCATAAAACCGAATGTTCATAATAATCGTTCATCTGAGAAACCATCAGTTTCAGTTAAGAAATGGGTAGTTAAATTGCCCAGTTGTCCATGTGTTGTCTCATCTTGTGTTGTAGGTAGTTCAGATCGTTTTGTGGGTTGTTGACAGTGGTTGTTCAAAGCATATGACGGGTGATCGGTCACTATTGAGAAATTTCATTGAGAAATTCATGGGCAC
Organism: Tanacetum coccineum; assembly: GCA_026074375.1. NCBI lineage: Eukaryota > Viridiplantae > Streptophyta > Magnoliopsida > Asterales > Asteraceae > Tanacetum > Tanacetum coccineum. Next base: position 42,133 of record BQNB010020409.1, on the reverse strand, counting down.
CGTTCGCTTTGGAAATGATAATTTTGCAGCAATCACAGGCTATGGCGATTATATACATGGAAATATCACTATTTGTCATGTATATTATGTTGAAGGTCTTGGACATAACCTCTTTAGCATTGGACAATTTTGTGATGGAGATTTAGAAGTGGCTTTTCGTTCCAATACATGTTACGTACAAAATCTGGAAGGAGATGATTTGCTCACAGGTGGACGCGAATCTAATTTGTATACTATCTCCATTTCTGACATGGCTGCTTCTTCACCCGTTTGTCTCATGTCCAAAGCAACTTCAACAAAGTCATGGTTATGGCACCGAAGACTGTCACATCTTAATTTTGGTACCATAAACGATCTTACCAGACTTGACTTGGTTGACGGTCTACCAAAGTTCAAATATGGAAAGGATCACCTTTGTTCTGCTTGTGAAAGGGGAAAAAGCAAGAAAGCTTCTCATCCACCTAAATTGGTTCCAAGTGATCACTCCAAATTGGAATTACTTCATATGGATTTATGCAGTCCAATGAGGGTAGCTTCGATCAATGGAAAGAAGTATATTCTTGTGATAGTGGATGATTTTTCTAGATATACATGGGTTTATTTTCTTCGCTCGAAAGATGAAACTCCAGAGATCATCAAGAAATTCATTGCTCAAGCTCAATTGAATTACAAAGCCAAAGTTTGTAAGATTCGTACTGACAATGGTACTGAATTCAAAAACACATCTCTTAAAGCTCATTATGAAAAGTTAGGCATCATGCAACAATTTTCAATTGCTCGAACACCTCAGCAAAATGGAGTAGTTGAAAGACGTAATCGTACTCTTGTTGAGGCTGCTCGCACAATGCTTATCTTTTCTCGGTTACCTGAATTTCTTTGGGCTGAAGCAGTGGCTACAGCTTGTTTTACTCAAAATCGGTCAATCATCCATACACGATACAACAAAACACCTTATGAGCTATTACGCGGTCGAAAACCGAATATTGCATATTTTCATGTGTTTGGCTCATTGTGTTATCCAACAAATGACCGTGATGATCTTGGAAAAATGAAACCAAAAGCAGACATTAGGGTGTTTATTGGTTATTCGGATAAATCAACAAGCTTTTGAATTTATAACCGAAGGACCAAAATGATAATGGAGACCATTCATGTCAAGTTTGACGAGCTCACAACTATGGCTTCTGAACATGACTGTTTAGAACCCAAACTTCAATGATTCAACAATCATAATTCATCAGCAGAACCAATGAATACTCCATCCAAAGAAGATTTGGATAATTTGTTCGGTCCGATGTTTGAAGAATATTTTGAGAAGACATCTTCTGATACAACCATCAATTCCGCTGCACAACCGACTCAAGTTCATGAAGATTCATCTTCAATCTTTATTGACGCACATGAGTCTCCTCCTGTTGTCACTACATCTGACGAACAAACTTCTCCAATCTCTTTGACCGAGGTTGATGAATTTAATCAAGAAGATTATGCTAATTTTGATGGTAATGCATAGTTTGTTCCATATAATCCTCCAAGTCATGAGGAAATTGAGTCATCTATAACGGCTCTAGAACCATCAAATGTGCAGAATTTCCATCAAGTACAACCCTCAACTCACATTTGGACAAAAGATCATCCTCTAGACCAAGTTATTGGTGACCCATCCAAACCTGTCATGACTCGTCAACGGTTACATACAGATTCTGAAGTATGCATGTATGCATTAACCGTTAGTACTATTGAACCAAAGAATATCAAAGAAGCAATGGCAGACCATAGTTGGATTGAGTCTATGCAAGATGAGTTGAATCAATTTGAGAGACTTCAAGTTTGGGAACTCGTTCCACGACCAGAAGGAAAGAATATTATTGCTCTTAAATGGCTTTGGAAGAATAAGTGTGATGCTGAAAATATTGTGGTTCGGAACAAAACTCGTCTTGTGGCTAAAGGATATAAGCAGGAAGAAGGCATTGATTTTGAAGAGTCATTTGCTCCTGTTGCTCGTCTTGAGGCTGTTCGGATGTTTATTGCTTATGCTGCTCATAAGAATATCACTATCTTTCAAATGGATGTCAAAACGGCTTTTCTCAATGGTCCTTTAAAAGAAGAAGTCTATGTCAGCCAACCTAAAGGGTTTATTGATCCAGAATTTCCATATCACGTCTATATGTTGAAAAAAGCTCTATACGGTCTTAAGCAAGCACCTCGTGCATGGTATGACAAATTGTCTTCTTTTCTAATTGAACATGGGTTCACTAAAGGTATAATTGACCCAACTTTGTTCACATGACGTCACGGGGAAGACATATTACTTATACAAGTATATGTTGAAGACATTATTTTTGGATCAACAAATCCAGAGTTTTCAAAATGCTTTGCAAACTTAATGAAAAATAATTTTGAAATGTCGATGATGGGTGAACTAAAGTTCTTTCTTGGACTTCAAGTTCATCAATCTCCCCGTGGCATATTCATAAGTTAGTCACAATATGCAATTGAATTGTTAAAGAAACATGGTTTAGATGAATGTGTCTCCATGAGTACACCTATGACAACTGAGTGGCTGGATGCTGATTTACAAGGCACTCCTACTGATCAAACGACTTATCGTTGTATGATAGGAGGGCTTATGTACCTAACAACCAGTCGACCAAACATTGCTTTTGCTACTTTTGTATGTGCTCGTTATCAAGCACGACCTACAGTCAAACACCTCAAAGAGGTAAAACGGATCTTTCGGTACCTAAGACAGTCCTATAACATGGGCCTATGGTATCCGAAGGATTACGGATTTGAACTAATTTCTTATTCAGATGCGGACCATGCAGGATGTAAAGATGATTGTAAAAGCACATCAAGAGGATTGCAATTTCTAGGTGGAAAGCTCGTAAGTTGGAGTTCAAAGAAACAACATTGTACTGCGATGTCTACTGCTGAGGCTGAATATGTTTCCTTGTCTGCATGTTGTGCACAAGTAATTCGGATGCGTACTCAACTGCTTGACTATGGGTATAAGTACAATCGGATTCTGATGTACTGTAATTCCAAGAGTGCCATTGCTATTTCATGCATTCCGGTCTAACATTCTAAGACTAAACACATTGACATCCGATATCATTTTATTAAAGAACATGTTGAGAAAGGTGCTGTGGAAATTTACTTTATCGGGACAGAATACCAACTTGCGGATCTATTTACTAAGGAGCTTCCAAAAGAACGATTTGAGTATCTAGTTCATCGCATTGGTATGAGATGTATGACTTCAACACAGTTGGAAAGCCTGACAAAGTTATCTTCTTAAAAAGTTCATAGATAAAAAACATGTAAATAAATTTTTTAAAAACAAAAGAAAAAAATTTCAAAATACCAAAAAGATTTGACATATTTTTATTTTATTAAATTAACATAATTTAACAAGATCACATGATTAGATTCATGATTCCAAGTTTTTATAAAAAACATTCAAATTGAAAATACGGAATCATGATCTAAAGAGTGAAGTGATATACGGGATCCTACAATTGGTATCAGAGCAAAGGGTGGATTCGTGATTGTTTCTTGTGGTTAAACAAGATCAAATTCGTGGTTTTCTTTGTTCAAAAAACCCCATGGCTCAAAACTTATTTTTGAGCTTATTTGGTTGGTTAAACTTGTTATACATGTTAAACAAGTTGTATTGTTGCCACTACAAGTGATTTACAAGCTCCTAGTTCGATTACAAAGCTAATAAGGTGCGAATTTTTTTGTTCTTCATGGAGAGTTGCTTTGTTTTGGAAGATTCACAAAGAAACAAGTGTTATTGTGTGTTTAATCATGTTATAATCACTTAGTATTACATGTAATGGAGGCTTGGTCGCGGTGTTGAAAAGCTTAATTGGATTGATTAATGCTCAATTCGTCCTAGTGTTCATTGTGGCGGTTTGACAAGCATAGGGGACAAGATCCACTTTTCAAGGAAAAAGCTAGGCATCGGTTTGACTAGTCAAAGATGAGTTGCTTTATATTATTTCAATATTTCATGGCGGTTTGCCTAGTAAAGTGGCGGTTTGCTACTTGTCATGGCGAGTTGAACAAGTTACAAGGCGAGTTGCTTATTATATGTGCCAAAGACAAACGTTACTTTGCCAAAATTGAGAATTCATGGCGGTTTGAATATTTTATTCACGGCGAGTTAAGAAAAAACTAGGTGGCGAGTTAAGACAAATCACACGGCGGTTTGCCAATACAATCAGAGGTTTGAGAAAAAAATTAGGCAGCGAGTTGGTCTAGTTTTCGCGGCGGTTTGATTTAAATAATCGCAACGGTTCGACATAGAAAAACTCACGGCGGTTTGCTCAAAGGAAAAGGCTAGCGGTTTGGCTTATATTCAGTGGCGGTTTGGTTATCTTCTTGGTGGCGGTTTGCTTGATATTTTAAGTAAAATTCACTTGGTCAAATTCGGACTTTGGACATTTAAACGACACTTAATCAAACATAAACAAATCATCAAAACTAAACATAACAAGGATTTAAACGGACATAATCATGTAACACAACAACCAACCCCCCCAAAAAAAGGGTTTTCGCAGCGGAATAAGGGTCCCGGGCGTGTTACTTTTCACTGATCAATAACAACGAAGACAATATAAGAACGACCAAAAAGTCCTTAAAAACTGAACATTGAATTTAATAAAGTATGTGGTTACAAACAGCCCGAAGCTTTACTTGTTTAATTGTTATTTATTACAAAGAATTCCAGCCCATAACATATATACAAAATGTAATGCTACTAAAACTTTTTAATGCATGACTTCAAAATATAACCACCAATGTATCCTCGCACAACGCTCTTTAGCTTAATGATCTCCTACAAACCATTTGCATTTAACAAACGACAACATAAGAGTTGAGATATTCATAAGGTTTAAGTAAATGTATATGCAGACCGCAAGACTTTTCCCAGTTGAGACTGCAACAGATGCAGACATCACAAAATGCAATTACGTTTTACCTAAGCTCATGACACCCGAAGCTTGACATAAATTGAATACAAATATAAATATTGCCAACATATCCGTGATGAATTTCAACCCATAACATCCAGATCCGACATGACATACGTTTCGTTTCTAGTGATAGCTACTCACCGCGAACTGGAGGTCAATCCCCAAAATAGATCTATCTACAATCATTATTCGCGCTTACTTTCAAGTAATTTGATAGTTCATGATTAATGGGCATGAGGGGGTTATCGCTACTTAAGGCAAATCGTAATCATAATAAAATGTACACACTTGCGTCCAATTGTTAAAACATGCATAAGTTTCTCACCCCAAAAACCTTGTAATTTAATAATTTGTAAAACATGTGGCTATGAACATCACCAATGAGTAAGTAAACTATAACAAAAATATCCCAATAAAAAACGCGTCACTCTAACCGCCGCCCGGTGCAACCCTAGTTAATATAGGCAATCAGTATTACAAGTAACGATAGTATAACAACAAGTGTATATAATCCAATATAAGTTTATCAACAAACTATCGTTCGGTCTATCATAATCAAGAGGTCATGAAACATGACGTACGAGGAGTAAGGACCACTTAAAATCGTAATCCAACAACTCGTTAATTTAACGCATCCGAAGAAAGCCTCATTATGAAATCCCTATAAATAGCACTTCGATAACTATAACATATATAATCTATATAGCTTTATCACCATCTATTTGTTTACGTGAAATCGTATTTATAAAGTAAAAACGTTTATAATTACGCCTTTAGTAAAAATGACATAACTTTGTCGTTTTAAGCCCGTTTCTCGCGTTTCTTACGCCCACGCTTTCGTATTAAGACGAGTGATCATAAAATCATATTTTTAGGTTTTTGAGATTCTGTGATGAATAGTGTTTTACTGTTCATAACAGCTATAAAATCATTTTTATACTTTTAATTAACGTAAAACCCGTTTTAGTTGTATCTTATTCGTTATAGCTCCGTTTTAGTGATTCTTTCGAACACGTTCTCGTAATTGAAAGTATTATCATATTATTGATGTTTACAAAGTATAAGTTTCTGCCATGAATAGTAACTTTTTATAAAATTTGTTTTATAAAGTATTTAGTGTCGTAAACTCGTAACCAGTGTATATTCTTTGTTATTAATCCATTTTTCGAGTTTCTTATCATTTTGGAATCCTCATGAGATGTAATATCTTTATAAAACATAATATTGTTGCTTTCAAAATCAAACCAAAACAAAAAGTTTGAGGTTTCGTGATTTTGACATGTTTTAAGCTTGATTTTTGTACCATTAAGATTCAACACCTTATTACAACTACTTCACAACATTTCTATCTTATGTTTTACATATATAAAGTCCATTAGATCATACTTTACTCAAGTGTGTTCAAGATAACAAGTTTAACTACCATTTTCACTTGTAACTCATAAGTTAACTTTAGAAACCCTAATTTGCTCATAAACATGTTTATACTTAAACAACATGTTAAAACACTTATACATCCCTTTTAACATCATATTAGCATCCATGTGACATGTAAATAAGTTCATAAAACATTAATCATAAGTAAATATTCATTTTACATATTCAAAAGTATCCTAGATTGTGATTTAGCTAAATATAACATATGAACACATAAAATCCTAGTTATGAAATGATTAAGCTTTTAAATAACCTTGTGTGGATGAGTAGAGAAAAGAATAATTTCATGCCTTTAGTAATTCTACAGGCCAGGCTCGGGATTACTTAGGCTTTCGCCCGATACACGTGACCAGTTAGCTTACATTTAAGAGTCCGTTTACCCGTCTAGCCTATTATAACGTATATTAGTTAATGACCGAGACCTAATATAATTAATGAACGAACTTCCATTATTCGACTCAATATTTTGAGGCTAACACTCTCCCCTGAAGTGAGTTCATTATGACACTTCTTCGTGAGACCAATGAGATTTCTTTTGTCGTTAAGCTCTTATGATCTTTGTCTCTGTCAACGTTGTAGGCTTGTTCCTTCATGCTTTGTGATCTATGATCTTGAGCTTTTTTCATTGTCTTTTGACTTTGTCTTTTCGTCCGAGATCTTTAAATCTTTATCCTTCCGTCTTGATCGTCTTTGCCGCCTTGCGATCTTGTGTCTTGACCAACATGCTCATACTTTGCATCATCTTGAAAGCTTGCTAACAATCTCCCTTGATAGACTTGATATCTTTGAAGGAAGATCTTGTATATCAGAGTTTGTGCGGAAGTCTTTGTCTTTAATTCTTGAGCTTTCATGATTCTTAAATCTCGATGCTTATAGTATGTATTTGTAGTTTTGAGAGAGAGCATGTGGTAATGAAATCGACTTCAGTGGACTAAGGATCACCATCTCCATCTTTATGTATCCTGAAATAAAAACAGTTAGCAATTAAAGCGTTGTGGAGAATATGGCTTTGTCATTGTATGGATTTGGGTTAGTTAACTTCGGTTACGATGGACGTTTTACATTATTAATTATCTGTTACCTGTGATCAGGTTAGATTAAAAGAATCTCCTTGACAAGGTTTTCCAGCTCAAAGCGTAGGATCTTCTAAACAGATGTATTTGATTTACATGTTGTTAGTTCTCATTACCGGAACGCTCAAAAGAAGACAACAAGGTAAGAGTGATTCAGATAGTTATTTCTTTGTTATTAAGCTGTCATCATTTCTGGAACAGTTTGATTCAAATTAATCTCACCATCGTTGCTTTCCAGTTGACACAAGTTTGATTCAAATAGAATCTCGCAGTCACCTCCCAAGAGCTTGTTTGATGCTGTGCTCAAGCTGGATTTCCATCTTCATTGTGAGTTATAAGTATCACTCGGATGTTCTGTCCACAAATCACAAGGATAATGCGTAGGACGTTGTTAACAGCTTGTGATTATTGGTGTTCATAAGTGTTAGAAATGGAATGTTTCCTTAATGACTTTTTAGTTATGGATCTCTTGGCTCAAGACTCGATTAGTGATTTTGGTTTTAGTATATCGGAGGCTAATGCAGACTGCCACCTATTTCTATATCAACTATTCGGAAGTGCGAAAGTCAATGAAGTGTTATGTATCTTCGTGACAAATGAGACAAGTTTCTGTTAAGAGAAACCCGAATGGCTGGGGAGGGTTATGCATTGCATCACTGGGTCCATGATGTCACTCAATGTCAGCAATTCAATATAGTGATTCTGAAGCATATGTAAGACCCGGTTTCTGCCTAAGTGTGTGGAGGCTACTATCTTTACACCTTTTATCCTATACATTTCTTTTTCATTCTTTCAACACTGCACTGCTTACCAAGATCGTCATTACTAACACCATTGTTGTGATGTTCCAGTATTAGAACAATCTTAGTCGGCATGCTTCCCTTTACACATTCATCTACTAATTATACCTAGGATTCTATTTTCTAACTATGAGTGTCCTTGGAGAGATCTCTCTGGTGTGGATGGATCTTAGGAACAAATTCCTAACCTTACCACCTTATGACTTCAGAATCGTCGTGAAAATGATGGTTTGGTAGGGTATGAGAACGTTTAACCATAAAACCTTTTTCGAGAGTATCAAGCAATTTGTGTGAGTCTAATATATCACTTATTATTTTCAAGATCATATTTTAAATATATTTTCTCCCCTTATTTTAAATACTAATTCACTTAGTTTTTGAAATACTTATGTGATGATTAAACTTTGTCTTGATTACCATGGGGAAAATTTTACATTAGCATGGGAATTCATGGAACATAAACTTGCCTCCCCCACGATTTTTAAGATGTTTGTCACCCAAAAACAATGATACCAGGTTGTAAAAATGATATAAAATTGAGGGTTTAGCATGGTTCAAGCACCACAATTTTGAAAGATTATGAATTGTCATTGAAGAATTCTTAAAAAATTGTGCTCAACCACCTAATCATCTTATAACATTCAAGTTATTGAGTAGTCATTATTATTCCAGATATGTTATTGAGATTAGTGTAAATGTTTTGAATACCGAAAGAATTTAAGAATAGTATCCAAAATCATTGAAACGTTGTTTTTCGAAAAACTCCCCCTCAAACATTGACTCATTTAAAAAAATGACACCAAATGTAGAATAATTGTCTTGAAAAACAATATGAGGACTGGAGTGTTGAACACACAATTTTGAAAGATTTTGAATTGTCATTGAGAAATTCTTGAAAAATTGTGTTTAACTTTTTGAAAAACCAAATGTTAGAAGACTTCTCTTCTAACGCTAAGGATAAGCGCACTTATGCGTACACTCTTCTTTGTCGTTCGGGTCCGAGTTGCAATCTAAGAGTGATTACAAGTCATCAAGAAAAATTAGAAATGACATGTTTTGAAAACTTGTGTAACTCCTGTTCGAACTTCATTTACACGCCCGTGTCGATATTAATCAACATTTCTAGGTACGTAAATGTTATCGATTCCAAGAGACATGTCGAGAAGAATATTTTTTGAAGCATTTTCTGATTTTTTGATTTTGTATTTTCTTTTTGAAATTTTATATTTTTGTATTTTTATTTTTTCAAAAAATATGTACATGTTGACCTTAGCTTGTTATGTGAAGTGAATTAGTAATTCCAACTCTGTCGTGATGTAGCTGTCTTGTTCTGGTGGCGGTGGGTAGGAGCGCTGCTGAGTAAACAATCTTTTGGCACCAGCCTTTGAAACTTGACAGTTCATTGCTGGAGTCGTGAATTCCGAGTTCTGAACTGTTCAGTGATCAGAAGTCATTGCTTATGCATCAGATGAAAATTCCTTGAAGCCCTGGTTTCTCAGATATCAGTCTTTTCAGCAACCAAACTCGGAGTCCTTCCTTTGTAGGATTTAAAGATGTACATGCATGTATGTTAAGTGTAATGCAACTGACAATCAATGAGTTTCGTTTGCATTCATAATGGTTCGTGATATCGTCATTAAAAAATTTATGGGTTCACTGATCTACCTTGGTTGTTGTAGATGTGAATATTTTACAGTAGGAAACCCAACTTAAGACCAATGTCTTGAAAATTCTACCGTTGGTTCCCACCTAGACAGGATTATGAGTCATTGTTTTCTCATGCACAACGAAAGTCTTTTTGATTGAAGACCTGTGTCTTTTTAGGATCTGTCTTTCTGGTTTCTTTGCAACACTTGTATGCTCTACGGGTTTGTATCTCGTTGTTGTCTTATGGGATGGAACCTTAGTACGTGAGTTGACTTCATTCAGGAATTTTGTTACACAAGAGTCGTGATTTGCATTAAAGACACATTTCTGACATGTCGAGCAAACAAAATGTTTAGAGTCAGAAAAACTTCTAGAATTCCTAGAGTGTTCTGCTATGGGAACAGTCTTTGTCGTGACGCAACTACTCTTAGATGCAGGCCAATTCCTAGACTTTGGGTTATTGATCCTAGAGGTTTTGGTTTTGTTTGCTACCATTAGTTGTGATTTCTGATCTAGCAGAAGGCATCACACTAGGTTCTGAATTCCTACTACTTTCTTGTGTCTTTTTCTTAGCTTCCTCTAGGTAGTGTTTATAAACCATGTCATTTGAGCTATACCTAGATGAGCCATGTGCAATCATGTGATAAGGTTTTGCAACAGCAAATTCTCTTTCCTTAGGCAAAATAAGTGTAGTTTCTGTTAGCGTAGTTTTAGTGACTGGTTTTTGACAAATCGTTTATTGACATAAATTAGGAGGCAAAACCGTTTGCCTTGAAAATCTAGGTCGTTCAGGGACTTAAACGCAGTCGATAGTCGTTCTACACTGATTGGTTTCTAAGTTGTTTGTAAAGTCGGTTTCCTAAGATTGACGATTTTGCAAACTTAGTATTCACACTATTTTACTGTTAATTTCCTTAAACTCATTTTTTTAATGCTGCAATTGCAAACCCTTTTTTCCTGAAGTTGAGCTTTTTGAATTTATCATTATTTCAATCAAAAGAAGTTGTCTCGCGCTGTTCTATGTTCTTAGCTATCGTTGTTTATGAATCAAACATTGTCTTTGAATAGATAGCATTTTCAAAGCTCCATGCGTTCCACTCTCAGAGGTAGTAAGCCACTTTCATGGCGTTCCGCACATTCATATAGTTTTTGTTTCCAATTACTTCTATGTCATCATGTCAGTTAAACCTATTGGTCACGCAGACATTACTTTTTACTTTCAAAATTGACCATGACTTTCTTTTAAAGTTGATTTTGATATTAAGTTCAAGATTGATTATCACAATGTGCTTCCATTCTTAAAAATAACTTGAAATTTGGGCAACAGTCTTTTGAGACAAATATTTTCACATTCGAGAGATGATTGAGCGTTTAATTGGTTGGTTATCAGTTAATTGTGCTAGGTAAGGACATGTGTACATGACATTGTTCCGCATCTGGATAACCTTTCCTTTATTATTGAATTCAGGTTGCTCAGTATGCCTGTTGTCCAGTAGCAAAGATATTGAGTTCAGCAGTGGTTTGTACCTCGTCATTGGTCTCTTATCATATATGGGTTTGATTATTCTGCCCTCATCAGCATGTGCATTGGTGTCAAAAAGTTAAAATTCAGTAAAAATGCGTTTGTGGACACGTGAAGTTGTTTTGACAAAGAAATAATTTTGATGATTAATGCTTATGATGATTAATGCTTGAATGTATGTGGAACAAAAAGATCAGTTTCTCATGTGTGGTGAAAACATCAAATAATTTTGAGAAAGAAATCAAGTTTTTATGAATTCTAAGTTGTGGGTCATATATATCTATTCGTAATTGTTTAAATGGACTAAGTCATGTCTGGTTTCGGCCGTTTTCTGCAATGAACAGAATGAGGAGTAAGTGATTAGTGTCCATTCAATTATTGAATTAGATATGTTTGTCTTCATTGTTTAGGAATCATGACAAAAAGTGAAAGTGAAAAGTTTTTTTATAACTTGAATCTGAAAATCCAAATCTCAATTGTTTAAGTGGACTAAGTCATGTCCGGTTTTGGCCGTTTTCTGCAATGAACAGAATGAGGAGTGAGTGACTTAGTGTCCATTCAATTATGGGTTTGTGATTATATGATTCTATGTTATCATTATAAAGAAAGTTTTTGTAAAAATATTTTTGGAAAAAGTTCTCAAAATCTGTTATTGTGTCAAAATGATACTCTTTCACAAAACAATTTTAAGAAGTTGAATGATTTATCTTTAATTTTTAGTAAAAGAGTCTTGATAAAATCAAAAGAGAAATCTTCATCATTCTTGAAAGAGTATCATGTCACAAAGAATTTCTGGTGAGGATATTCTAAAAATAGAAAGAGAGAGCTAAATCCATACGCAAAAAAGCAAATCAAAAGTGTGTTCAAAAAAGAATTGCCAGAACACACAGAAATGATAAATCAAAAGAATAATTTGAATAAAGCGTATGACATGTGCTAGAAAAAGCAAGAACGAGCACATGAGAAACAAACTGATCAAAAATATGTTCAAAAATAATTTCCAGAACATATAAAACAGATAGAGTGGAAAAAGACAAAAATGTCAAAGGCATTGTTTGTTATCTAACATCGCAATTTTATTCATTCAGTAATCATCATGGCACAACAACAACATGCAGCTGAGGTTCATCCAGATGAACTGTGTCTTCCAAACAAAAAAACAACAGACATAGTGGAAAAAGACAAAAATGTCAAATAAATTGTTTGTTATCTAACATCTCAATTGTATTCATTCAGTAATCATCATGGCACAACAACAACATGCAGCTGATGTTCATCCAGATGAACTGTGCCCTCCGAACAAGAGATATGATCTTATGGATGCTAACAAGAAAGTTGATCTCGAGCATGTGCAATGTCCGCCAGAAAGCAAAATTCTAACGAATATCATCCAGAATCATCCATTACGATTCAGCATTGCAACTTCTTTATCCGTTCCATGGATTTATATGGCACAGTTCTGGCATACTTTGAAGGAAGACGGATCAAAGTATCGGCTCAAGTTTATGCTGGACAAGAAATAACTCACTCTTACACTGGATGACTTCAGACAAATCTTTCATCTTCCACAAGCAACTGCCAACAATCATAATTCATTTGTGCCACCACCATCATTTTCTGACATGGTTCCATTCTACAAGCAAGTATTGGGATTTACAATGGAGTTAAAGACACAATCGAATTTCAAGACTACTGGTCTTCTGCAGCCATGGAAAACGTTATGCAAAATATTCTCCAAATGCTTAACAACACGTGTCACTGGATGGGACCAACCGCCGTTGCAGATAATGCAAATGCTGTATTGCTTTGTCAATAACATTCATGTGGATTATGCGGAGTTACTATGGGAAGGACTTTACTATTCGCTTCATCATCCAACATCTTCGATTCCATATCCAAGATTTACAAAAGATCATTGTCAGTCATTACATGACTATCTTTCCTGACATTTCAAGATGTGCTCGAGACATGTATCACAACTTGCAAGATGATGATATCATGAAGAATATTTTTAACTCAGGAAGACACAAAAAACCAAAGTTGGAATGCCAGATAACCAGCATGGGTGATCACTGATGAATGAGGCACACAAAGCATTATCGGAAATGTATGCGGGAGGTGTTTAGGTAGATGTTACCTTTGACTCAGTCACAGCCCGACTGAGTCTACCCCACGAAACGCCATAGGACAAACTAGCACCCCTAGGTCACCTAACCTGATAAGGATGTGCCAGAGTCAAGTGCTCCAAGAAGATCAACTGTGATTCGTCTTCGTATCTTGATAGGAGGTTCCACAAGTCTACACCACCAGCTCCAGTGCCAACCGTTGATAAAGCAGATGAGATTATTTTACAAGATACATTACAAGTTAGTCTTACTAAGCATAAAAGTCGTGAGGAGCAGGAAGCAAGAAAAAATGTGGCATTGGTTGATGAGCACTTGGCATCTGAAGAAATTGAAAAGATGGTGGTTATGAACAACGAGATATTGTTGATGTTAGTTCATCCCTACGAATGATTGATCCACTTATTCTCGACACTAGGATAGAGCCCAAGAGTAATAAGGAAAGTCCAGAGGTAGAGATTACTAAAGAGAAAGAGGTGGAGATTATTAAGGAGACTTTAGCGGTGGATATTACTAACATTGTTATACCAGTGAATGTAACTGATGAAGATGAAGAAATAACTGATGAGGTGTATGAATTAAAGAGAGGAGGAAAGGGAAGTTTGTAGAGGAAGAGGAGCTAGGAATTCACCAATCCCCACACCATTAGATTTCCTTAGGATTCATACTTATCTTGTATCTCTCGGATACCTGGTAAACTCAAGAATTGAGGTTACTATCATACTTCATCATCATTATGAAAACTTTCACCTTACAAAAAGTTAGCTAAAACGAATCGACTTTATCATTATCAAGGCAAAACCTTCGCTTCATAAGATACAAGAGCTGCTTTCATGAGTTTCAAGGGACGTTTTATGGTTACTTGTTTACACATCTACGGGCGAGGTTCATGCTAAGAAAGTCATTCGATACACTTGCTGATAATCTTCATGATGTAATGGTTGAGACATTACCCACAATGGTAGACAAACACGTTAAGGAGCAAGTTATGAAGCAAGTCCCTGAACAAGTTCGGAATCAAGTTCCAGTATATGTTGCGGAAGGGTTGATTCTGGAGAGGCAAAAGGCTAAAGAAGAGACAGAAAGATTGATTGCTAAAGCTATTCTGTAGGAACGTTGGAAAAATATTTCAGGCTCCAAATCTCGTCACAAATTAAGAGTGCAATTGGGCCATAATGTCATTCCTTGCTCACCAGTTGACTGCATTGTATGAAGTTATAAGACTGGGACCTCCCATAACCCAACACACATCAAAAAACCCACCCCACCAATAAATCTTCTTGTTCATCCAGCTCATTCAAAATCCTTTGTTCCAGAACAACAATATCAACTGTACCTTGCTATGAAAGCTAATCCTCAATTGCAACAACAAGACATAGCAATATGGTTGGCTCTCCAGATGAAGTTTGAAAGAAATACGGTACTACAAACTGCATGTAGAACTCCTGCCGTTCGCCCAAGATATCAGGACGATCCTCATGATGATGCTCATCCTGAGGGGGAGAATAGTGCAAAGCGGCAGAAGACATCAGAGTATAAAGCTTATGTGTCTGGAGAGTCATCATATGGACAAGTTTTTCAAGAGTAACAAGCTTCATCAACTTTAGGAAATCAAGAGAAAGATGATGATTTTTATTTTTGGACTGACTCTTATGCTTTAGACGATGATGAAATTCCAATGAAGCAAGTATCATAAGACATTATAGAAGAAGTGTCGCTAACCATTGATGAAGCTAAGCTGAGAAAGATGGCTAATGAGATGTTGAGACAGAGATGTACTTCAGGAGATAAGCATCAGTATCACATTGATCAGATGAAGAATTTCTTGAAGAGTGACATTGTCTGGGAGAGTAGAAAAGAAATTCTTGTCTCTCTACATCCACGAAAGATCACACCATTAGTTCATAGATGTCAAAAAGATCCTAAAGCTCCAGCATTATCTCTGATTAATCAAGACCTTTTGTATTTGAAGAAAGGAAATTATGGACCCGAGAAGATAGTATTGTCACTTCACTACGTTTCAGCAATTATCTAAATGGATGATGATATGAAGAACGAACTTCAGCTGGGTGAATATAGTGTGTAAAGAAATTCAATCCTTATGCTCGATATGGTGTTGAACATTGGAAGAATCTATTGCAAAGATCTTTTTCTAATAAGGAAACTGAAAGAGCCTGGGATAAACCCAAGGAAGAGATTTATTCAAACTCAAAAATCGTTCAAGTCATCAAGACATATTAGGAATTGGGTCATATCTACAAGTTTATCTACAAGAGATTGTTGCAAGAAGAGCTAATGATTGCATTGTATCAATTACCGAGCCTAATTACAAGAATCTTAACAAGAACGATATTGAGGACATATACTTGTTGATTATGAAATGCTAGGTACCTGGTTTATGCAGATATTGTTAGGTTTGCTATGGTCTTTAGCGAATATTCATAGAAGTACAGTGATATGGGGATAAGAGTCTGCGTTGGCTGTTTTTAATTTACTTATTTGCATTATTTGCTAATCATTTTTTTCTTGTTCTTTTATTTGTTTTTCCTTCCTTTTTGGCTTTGCGATGCATTTTTGTTGCGTCTTTTCTGGTTTTCTTTTTTTATTTTCTTTTTTACTCTATTCTTTTTTTACATTTGCTGCTTTATCTTTTTTTTCGTTTTTTTCTCGCAGCTTTTTATTTGTTACATTTTTTACTTTCTGTCAATTTAATTGCTATTTTATTTTTTTTTATGCATGATTTCCAACTTTAGAATTTGAAGGCTATCAATAGAAGGTTAATCTTACTGCACCAACAATGACTTTCCTAGGAATTTTAGATCATGAAATGTTCTCTATCATCTATGAGCCTATACATGGAAATATTTTACAAGAATAGCAAGAAAAGAAACGGGTGTGATGAGAATATAGAGATCCAATATAGTTATGTGATGCAACGTTAAATAGAATGTTAGAAGGTCTGAAGAGTTATAATAACGATGTCAAGTATGGGTATGTACAAAAAGATCTCACTAAAGAAGAAACAAAGTATTTGAATTTTTTTAAAGAAGAGATTGAAGAAAGAATAAAGCATCGTAGACAGATGAGAAGATGGGAGATGTTCGTGAATAGAAGACCACTTGGACCACGAAGAGAACGCCCTGAATAATCGACCCTTAGGGGGAGATTGTTAGGATCATTAAAAGTGTCGATTATGTGATTTTGTGTTATTTAGTTATTAGTCTTTCTTTTGTTAATGTCAATGTAGTTTGTAATAAGGTGTATTATGCTAAAAGAATGAAATAGCATAATTACCAAAGTCTAAGACTTAGAGTAGTTAAGTTAGGAAAATAAAGGAAGGGAAGCCTCCTTCCCTCACCTATAAATACCCCTCTAATCTTCATTAGAGGGTGATGCACTTGTAACAAACTCTTCCATTTTCCCTCCCTTTTATATCATTTGAATTTCAAATACTTGCCCTTCTCTACTATTCTCTCTATGCATACATGTTCGATATGATTGATTCAAGATTAATGTGACCTATCAAGGAAGATGGGTTTTGCACAAGTCCTGAACTGATGGAGCCAGGAGTCATAAGTTGAAACTTGGGTCCTGAATTAAATTGTTTAGAAGCCATAGCTGTCAGCTCATCAAATTCAACATGAATAGTTTCCATGATCAATGTTGATCCCACTTGAATAGATCTTGCTTAGCTTGTATAAAGGTTAGTTGTATTGAGTAAATCCAAGACAACTATGGTAGAAACTTTGATTATAAATATCAAAGACTATGCAGAATCTAGTCAATGATACTAAGAATAATTATTTATAAAACAGTAACACAAAATTAATAACAAGATAGATTACCAAACTTTCAGCCTCAATATTGAAATGAAACACTTCTTTATAGTGTTTAGGGTTTACAAAACCTTGCAGCTATGATATAAACGATATGTTATATCTTCTTATGCCTAGGACCTCTCTTTTTTATACACCATGGAGTCTATAAGGCTTACAATACTTTCTAACTTTCAAGATCTTTTCTATATAAACAAACGTAATCTCTTAAAACGAATAAGTTATCATTATTCTTTACAAATAACTAATACTTATCTTATAAGTATTCTCTTGTTCTACAATCATATTTGATCTCATCTTTGTCTGCCTATTCCTTCCAGCTAGTAGTAATCATCTTCAGCAGTTGTAACTGAGCACACGCAGCTTTAACTACTTGAAATTTATTCTAGCCCCTACAAGGTACCTAACTAATACTAAGCATACTGACTTTTGTACTAGCAGTAGTAACTACTTAGTATATTTTTAGTCTTTATCTCTGAGCAGTCTTAACTTCTACTAGCAGCAGTAACTTTATACTAACAGTTACTTAATGATTACTAACAGTTGTAACCAGCTAGCAGTAAACTTTTATATACTTTATAACAACTTAGCATAAATTTCATTTGTATTACCAGCATCACTTAAGTTTGCTTGACAAGCACTAAATATATACCTGAGCAGTAGAGTAGTTGACTCCTAAAAATTCATCTTGAGTTTTAAACCCAACAATCATCCCTTAAACTTGGTGTTTATCTTCTGAATCTTCAAGTTTCATTAAAAGTATTCACCATTACCAGGAGGATTCATTCAAACACTTCATTGACCCTTTTCCTGCTTTGTTATGAGCTTGAGTAGTTAATAACACATCACATTCCAACGATCAGCTTGAAGCTTCTTGTTCAACATGTTTGAGATTGTTATTGGTGTAAGGGGATATCTTTTCTCAACCAACATAAAGATATGTAGATTTCTAAACCTTACAAAGTGCACTCCACAGTTATCAAACAGCTTCCAAACAGTCACTTTGTACCCTTGTAGATTTCTCCATACATCACTTTTAATGTCAGGTTCAAACATTACTTTCAAATCTCCCCATAACACTCTTTCATATTCATCAACTGGCATGTTTATTCCATGCTTTTCTTTGACCAACTTCCAGAGAGTTTCTAAGTCTTCTCTGTCAATACCCTGAAGCATCCTAATCATTGATGAATATCTTTTTGAACTTCCATCAGCTCTTATCAAGTGATAGAATCCCTTCTGTCCTTCTTTAACAATCTTATATTCAACAATCATTAGAGGTTTTGTGGCTAGAGGTATAACATCAATTGCTATTTCCTCTTCATCTTGAACTATCTCCATATGCTTTTTCATTTCTTCCTCCTCTGGATCATCATCTTTTTTAGCTTCTACATGCTCATCTATCTTCTGCTTCTTTGACTTATCAGACTCAAGTTCATCCCCTGCTCTTTTAGAACTTTCCTCTGTTCTTGTCTTACTACCTTTCACTACTTCTGAATTCATGTCCACAAAAGTATTTACTCTTTTCATCTCCTTATCAAACAACTTCTGGATTTCATCATAGCTTTTGCTCTTCAACTGACTATGTTTGAATCCAGCCATATTTTTCAAATAGGTGGACATTTGATTTCTCTTTTGAGCTTTGGTAGGTGGCTTTCTTCTTATCTCTTCAGCTCTAAGCTTTGCAAAATGCTTCTTTCTTCTGTTCATGAGCTCTACAAACAATCTCTGCATCTATTTCCTCAATGGTTATCCTCCCTGTTTTTTTTTTCTGCCTTTGTAGCTCTAAGCTAATTCAAAGTCTGCCTCATCATAGCTTGTGTGTTATCCTATGATTCAATCAAAACTATATTGGCTTCTTCTTCTTTTTGCCTTATAAGCCTCTCTTCTTCTATAAGTTCAGCTTGTAGCCTATCTTCTTCAAAGTTTGGTAGGTGGCTTTCTTCTTATCTCTTTAGCTCTAAGCTGTGCAAAATGCTTCTTTCTTCTGTTCATGAGCTCTACAAACAATCTTGATCTTTTCTCAATGGTTATCTCTCCATGTTCTTCTACTTGTAGCCTCTGAGCTAATTCAAAGTCTGCCTCTATCATAGCTTGTGTGTTATCCCATGATTCAATCAAAACTATATTGGCTTCTTTTTTCTTTTGCCTTGAAAGCCTCTCTTCTTCTATAAGTTCAGCTTGCATCTGAGCTTCAAGATTTCTAGCCATTTCTTCATCAAGAGCAATTTGATCTTTCTTCTTTAATGGCTTTTCAGGCTCCACCATTTTTCTTTTGCCTTTGTCTTTTACCTGTGGAAGTTGTGATTGTGAAGAAGAAAAATGTTTTTGTAGATACAGGTACTTTTTTCTTCCTGATCATGAAATATAATTCCTTTAGCCCTTGGTCTTACACGATGTAAACTGTTTGATAATGCGTTGTTAATGGCTTGGGTTTTGCAGTTTTGATCTCAATCAAAGTTTGAGCAAGAGTCAATTCATCTGGAATTTCAACACTGGCAGTAGTAACTACTTCAGCAGCACTAACTGGAATTGACTTTGTAGTTGTAGCAACACTAACTACAGGCTCTTCAACCACCTTTTCAAACTCAATTTCCTGCTCTTCCAACACACCTGTATCAAACATCAGGTTGTCATCATTCATCTCTTGAGTCTCATTCACCAAAGTCACTTCTGCATCAGCATCCAGATCTTTAATTTTCCTCCCCTGTTTGGATGCATCCTCCTGAGCACCCAAACTAACATCATTAGAGGATTCTACCCTGCTAGTTGAACCAACCTTCCTTAATCTCTTGAACCCTGGAGTTCTTAACTTCCTTCTCTTTTCCAATTGCTTGACTCTCTTCTTTAAGCTAGCAATCTCCTTTGCTTGAGCAGTCTTGGCTTTCTCCAAATCAAGGACTTTCTCTTGTAGGCTGGTACATAAATTCATCAATTCAGAAAGTTGCATACTATCCTCACCACTTTGAGGTGGATCATAGGAAGGGGTAGATACATGAGCCTCATCAGTGACAGGCTCTGTAGGACCACTGTCTTTCCTCTGTTTCCTCCTTGACTTCTTCTTTTGAGGTTTAGATGATGATGGTTGAGAAATAATAGGTGTGGAATGAGAATCAAAAGGAGCAGCTGAATCTTCACCCATATCTTCTGAAGCTTGAATCATCATTGTTGGGAATAGAGGTGTGACTCTTCTAGAAAAACCCTTTCCTGGTCTCTTCATATTAGCAAACACCTTCTTGGTGTGGGAAGGTGTAACATAAACTTCTTTATGTCTGGTCATCCCCTCAACTTTCTTGTCCAGGAAGACTTGCACAAACCTTAGGTACATGAGAAATTTAACCTCACCCTCTAAGTGCTTCACCATATTGTTAAAAATGTATTTGGAAAAGTTAAATGTATGGTTTGTGGCAAGGACATCGCAAGACATATGATAAGGGTTTTTTTTAAGGGGGGGGAAAAATTTTTTGGCCCCCATAGTGCTACTAAATTCATTCCAGGCTATAGTCTTAGCACCCATTCTTTCCAGTTCTGTAAAAATTGAAGTAGTGGGTAGACAATCTATTCCTTTAGTATCATATAGCTTAAGATCACTCCTTATACTAGTCTCAGTGATGATTACCTTCTTCTTGTCTACTAGGGCTTGTATTTGTCGTTCCCCATTAATGATTTTAGCCTTGGCAGATGCCTAGAACTATTCAATACAGGTAGTATAAATGGTTGGATTAACCATTAACGCATATTGGACATAACTTGCATTCAGGAAATCAATAATCTCTTCAAACCCATTACTTTCTTCGGGTTTTTCCAAAAACGCAACCAAATTGTGAGTTTCAGCAAACTTTGGGGTCGACATTGTGATGGGTTTTGATGATTAAAGATGAAATTGAGTTAGGGTTTATGATTAGAGAGTATATCAAGGTGTAAAATCGATTGAATGAGTGATTGAAACCCTTAATCGAAGTATTTATGAAATCACCCTCAACAACATTAACTTAAACTGGCAGCATTAAGTTAAGCCTAACAGTATTAACTAACCCAGCAGTAGGAAGTTATGTCTGGCAGCATTAACTTATGCCTAACAGCAGTAAGTGAATGCCTAGCAGCATAAACTAGTACTAGCAGCAGTAAGTTTATGCTTAGCAGCATTAACTTTGAAACACCAACATTAACTCCAATTTCATTCCAAAAAGCATTTCCATCATTAATTTTGATTCTCACAAGCTCTCTTTCTGTTTTTAATCTCACAATATCTCTCATTTCTTTTTCTCACCAATTCACTCTATCTGTTTTTATATCACACAACTCTCTTTCTATTTTTCAGCTCACTATATCTCTCATTTCTTTTTCTCACCAATTCACTCTATCTGTTTTTATATCACACATCAAGAGCCCTAATAGATAGTTTGGTACAAAATTCTATCAATTCCTTTAGTTTCATGCTGTCCTCTCCACTCCCAAGTGTGTTAACTCTTGAGAGAGGTAGATTATAGGACTTGTTTAGATGCAGCCTCAAATCAAATTTGAGCTTCTACACCCCCAATATGGTATCTTGGCACTGGGACCACTACCTGAATCAGTTTCCTAAGAAAAAGACTCATTAAGTGTTGCCTTGGATTGGGTCCTATTTATGTTACCACTGTCATGCTCTGCTTCTAAGCTAGAAGCAGTAGTGACAGCCCTTTCCATTCTGTCTTCCCACTCCTTAATGACAGTCTCATCTCTTACAAAGGGAATAGGTCCACTAGACTGAGCTATCTCAGTGGTCCTTTTGGCTTTCCTAGGTTTTTGGGTCTTTTTGGGTTAAGATAATGATGGAACAGTGATTGGTTCAAGATTAAATAGTGAGACAGTTGTGGATGTGTGATGGGGTTCAGTGGGATTTCCTGACCCTTTATCCACTTCTTCTTGACTGGTTCAACATTTTAATTTGGACAACAATATTAATGCAACTAGCAGCATTAAGTATACTTGCCAGTAGTAAGTCACTCTAACAACATTAACTTGAAATTCATCCTTAGTTGTTGTTCCATTCCATTCCAACTATCCTTTCATTAATCAAGACTTCATAGTTAACCTCCCCTCAATCAATACTTCAAAGGTTAAGCATTTCAATACTTGCAATCAGATATTGAAATCTGCTAAAATCAAATGCCTTTGTGAGTAGATCAACAACATTATAATCAGTGAGAATCTTGATTACTTGAATTAATCTCTTCTCATATGAATCCCTGATGAAGTGATGTCTAATCTCAATGTGCTTAGTCTTTGAGTGAAACACTAGATTCTTAATAATGCAGATTGTGCTTTTATTATCAATGTAAATTTTGATGTTCAAATAGTTGTATCTATAATCAAGCAATTGATTTTGGATCCATAACACCTGTCCACAGAAATTAGCAGCAGCAGCATACTCTACTTCAGTAGTGGAGTTGGCAACTATAGTCTGCTTTTTACATTGCCATGAAATCAACCTTCTTCTAAGAAATTGACAACCTCCTGTTGTGGATTTTCTATCTAAGCTAGCAACAGCATAATCACTATCAGAAAAAGCCTCCAAGTCAAATGGTGAATCTTTAGGATACCAAAGACCCAATTTAGGATGACCTTTTAAGTATCTAAAGATTCTCTTCATAGCATGAAGATGTGAAGTCTTTGGTGTAACTTAGAACCTTGCACAAGCACACACAACAAACATTATATCAGGTCTAGAAGCTGTTAGGTACATCAATGACCCAATCATTGATCTGTATAAATGAACATCCACATCTGTAGCTTCTTCATCCTTAAGTAATGCTTTGTTAGTCTACATAGGAGTGCTGGCTGTCTTTATAGTGGCAAAATCAAACTTCTTCAAAATATTAGCCACATATTTGTCTTGACTAATGAAGATTCCATCATCTTTCTGTTTTACCTGCAGCCTTAAGAAGAAAGTGAGCTCCCCTATAGAACTCATCTGGAATCTCTTGTGCATCATCTTTTCAAACTCAGTACATAAAGACTTTTTAGTAGACCCAAAGATGATGTCATCTACATACACCGGCACTAACAGGATATCATCTTTGTCTCTCTTGATAAACAAAGTCTTGTCTATAGTCCCTCTTCTAAATCTATTTTCTAATAAATAGGTAGATAAGGTCTCATACCACGCTCTAGGAGCTTGATGTAAACCATATAAAGCATTTTCTACCTTGTAAACTTTGTTAGGAAACTCTGGATCTTCAAACCCTGGAGGTTGGCAAACATAAACCTCTTCCTTAATTATGCCAAACAAAAATGCACTCTTCACATCCATCTGATAAACAATGAAGTTCATGAATGAGGCATAGGCTAAGAAAAGTGTAATTGCTTCAATCCTAGCAACTAGAGCAAAAACTTCATCATAATCTATACCCTCCTCTTGAATGTAACCTTGGGCTACCAGCCTTGCCTTGTTTCTAACCATAATTCCTCTTTCATCTTTCTTGTTTCTGTACACCCATTTAGTACCAATGGCCCTCTTGCTATATGGTAAATCAACTAAAGTCCAAACCTTTTGTAATTTAAACTGTCAAAGCTCATCCTGCATTGCTTCTATCCATCTTGGATCTGTCAAAGCTTGAATTACCTTTTTGGGTTCTACTTATGATAGAAAACAAGCAAACAGACAATTCTAAAAATCTTTATGGTTGATTCTCTGTTGCACTGAACTAAACATACCATGTTCAGTCACATTCTTTGTCATCCTTCTGGTTTGAGGTGCTGAATGTATATCTCCAATGATTTGTTCAAGTGGATGATCCTTGTGAACTCTTGTAGTTGGAATAGGACTGACAGGCACAGTTGTAGCCAAATTGTTCATGTCAGCCTCTGCACCAACTTCTTCATCATCATCAGAATAGACAATCTCTTCCAAATTAGGCATATTTGGATCATCAATACATCCATAGACTATATTCTCATCAACAACATTATTTTCTATGTCAGCAGCATTAACAGTTGGACAAACAGTATTAATGTTGTTAGTGTTGTTGACATTTGCATCCTGCTCTTGATTAACTCTTGGCTCCTCTGTATTTGGCACCTCACTATCTTCATTCTCTGGATGTTCAGAATCCATCTTTTCCTCCTCCCCTGATGGTTTGAATCCAGCATCAGGAGAATCCTTTGAACTTTTAGAGAGTGATGGATCAGATGTCAACAATGGTAGCAGTATATACTCTTGATCAGGTACTATCTTCTTCCCATCTTGACCTGCATCAATGTTTTCTTTGGTACCTGCATTACCATTAGTTTGATTCCCTGCAACAACTGGCTTATAATTCATAGATATTGTTAGAGCATCTATATCAAAAAGCCAATTAGGTCCATTTCCTGCAATATTAGGTGTTTCTTCACTAAACTTAACATGCAGGTTCTCTTCTACTATCCTAGTTCTACTGTTAAATACCCTGTATACTTTGCTATTGGTAGAGTATACTATAAAGAACCCTTAATCAGCATTTTCATCAAACTTACCTAGGTGATCTAATGTATTAAGAATAGTAACAAGACACCCAAATGGTCTCATGAAGCTTAAGGCAGGTTTTCTACCTAGAAAAAGTTCATAAGGGGTCTTGTTGTGAGGCTTGATAACTAACACCCTATTTTGAACATAACAAGCAGTATTAACTGCTTCAGCCCAAAAAGTTGTTAGCAATTTTGAATCAGCTAGCATAGTTCTAGCAGCCTCTATTAGTGTCTTATTTTTTCTTTTGGCTACTCCATTTTGCTGTGGAGTCCTAGCAAAACTAAATTCCCTCTTAATACCCTTCATTTCACAGAACTGATTCATGGCCTTATTCTTGAATTCAGTCCCATTGTCACATCTGATCACTTTCACCTTAAGGTCTATTAGATTTTCTATGCCTGTAATAAATGTTTTAAGGATTTCACTAGTTTCATCCTTAGTGGCTAAGAAGAAAACCCAACTAAACCTACTATAGTCATCTGTGACAACTAGGCAGTACATCTTTTTCATTAGACTCTTTACAAATGTTGGCCCAAACAAATCCATATGCAACATTTGTAATGGTTGGCTGATTGAGCTTACAGTCTTAGTCATACAAGAGGCTTTATGTTGCTTTCCTTTCTGACAAGCAACACATGTATGATTATTTTCAAAAATCTTTGAAGGTAAACCTCTAACAAGGTTTCCCCTCACTAGTTTGTTCATAGTTTTGAAATTTATATGTCCAAGCCTCCTATGCCATAAATTAGATTCATCTAATGTGGCCTTTGCAAAGAGATAAGTTAGACCTCTTGAAGAAACAATATTCTTTAAATCAACACTATACATGTTATTTTTTCTAGGAACTCTAAGAAAGACATGATTTTCATCAAGTAGCTTAAATTTAGGAGACAAAACAACACATTTAGTATCTGTAAAAACATTGTTTTTCTTGTCACACATTTGTGAGACACTAAAAAGGTTAAACTTAAGCTCCTTAACAAAGTACACATCTTTAAAATCTAATTTACCTGTACTGATTTTACCTTTACCAGTGATTCTACCTCCTTTGGGATCTCCTCCAAATGTAACAAATCCACCATCAATTTCTTCATAATATGAGAGGTAGGACTTGTTTCTAGTCATGTGCCTAAAGCATCCACTGTCAATTCCTCCTTTTTCCTGCAATTCTAGCTGTGGATTGCACTACACAAAAAGTAAGAGAATCAGGCTCTCTTAGGGACCCAAGCCATTCAAGACTTGGATTTGCCTTGTGCATCAACATAGTTAAATCTTTTAAAGTTCATTGATGCACCATTGTGTCTAGAGACATGGTCTAAAACCTTTTGCTTTGGTCTACAAACCCAACATGCTGAGGCCTTAACAACATTAGCCTCATTTCCCTTATTATCACTTACTACTGCTTTTGGCCCAGCAGAGAAAACCTAGTTTTGTTAAAAATATTTGATGTTGTCCTTGTACTATTCACTGTTGGTCTTGGGTAGGCAGTATTAATTGGTCTGGCAGTATTAACTGATACTGCTGCTTTTGAAAAGTTTTGCCCAGCAGTATTAAGTGTTTTAATGCCAGATTTCATTAAGACTGCTTTTGGAACAAAATTTCCTTTTGGATGAGGGTGAGTCATTCTTTGAGAATTTTGGTGATTTACCCTTCTAGCATTGTTCCATACAGTTTTCTCTACCATTTTCTTTTCATAGAAATCACAATCTTTGATCAAATGATTAAAACTGCCACATTCATAACAAGCTTTATTTTTAAACTCAAAATTACTTCCTAATTTCTGAGTCATCAAATTATTCCAGTTTCTCTGGTTACCTCTAGGGCTTTGACTATTTTTCCTAGGGTATTTAGCTTGCTTTTTGTTCTCTACCTTCTTAACAGACTCCCTAGGTGTTTTCACATGCTCATTAGATTTAACAAATTCTATTTTGGCAAAACTAGGTTTTCTCTGTTTAGACTTAAACTCAGTCTCATTCTCATCCTCACTGTCAGATATCTAGTCTTCAATAAGTGGTTCACCAACAGACTTAGGTTTTGACACACTAGTCTTAGCTTCACTTGTTGTAACATCAGGTATACTAGTTACTGACTTACTAAGAACATATTCTTCCTCATCAGCAAGTACCAAATCATATTTAGGGGGCATGAAGTTCCCAGTATAGGGAGGGGGAACAACATGATACCCTTCACTTGTTTTGTACCTATCATTCTCCTGACTATCAAACACTTGACTATCAACCACTTGACTATCAAACCCCACACCAGTCTTGAACTTATCACTTACTTGAATCTCTAACAGTTTGCTTAGATTTTTAGATGAATTTCCAAACTTTTCTAAGGTAAGTTTTAAATCATCTCTTTCCTTTTCAGCTTTTTCAAATTTCTTTCTAAGCTTTGTTAGTGCATTATCTCTCAACTTAATATCAAGTTTTAAAATATTTATGTCCTCTTCAAAAAAAACCTCATTCTTTTTATACATATCTAGTCTAGCCTCTACAGATTCTAGACCTGCTTTATAAGCACCTACATTTAATTGAGACTTATTAAAATCTTTTGTCAGATTATCATAATGTTCTTTGAGAGTTTCATAAGATTTTAAACATGCTTTGGAACAAGTAGATACCTCAGAATCTGAGCTTGAAGAACTTGAAGAGCCTGAAGATGTATATGCCATAAGTGCAAAGTTTGTAGGTCCTTCTTCAGCCTGATCACTCCTGTTGATCCCAATGAATAGATCTTTAACTCCTTAGCTTGATGTAAGGTTTAGTATCCTTGGATAAATCCAAAGGTACTAAGAATGAAACTTTGTGTATATGATATAAACTATGCGGAATCTAGAATTATAACCACTAAAGAAGAATACAACAATTATGTTGTGACAAACAGAAAATATAACAAAAACAATAACTCCAATATATAATACGAACACTCTTTGATAGTGGTTAGGTTTATAACCCTTGAAGCTATAGAGTACTATTGAAAGACTGATCATGATGTTAACTAAATGGCCATAAACCTGATCTCCTTTTATACACCAAGGAGTCCTTTACAAGATAACTACAAATCTTCTAAAACATTAAGCTTATATGCATATCTTTCTAAATATATAGAATATACACAAGATAACTAATACATATCTTTTAACACGTCTTTACAATCACTTGCACACATCTTTTTATTCCATGCTGTCTTCAATCTTATCACATAAAATCCGTTTTTTCATTTTGTGTTCTTCAGTAGTGTTAAGTTAGTAATACAGTACTACTTAACTAGCACTACAACACTCTTCTAGCAGTACTAACTGGTTATACTGCCAGCTAAGACTTAAGCAGACTAAACTTTTACTTGGCTGTACTAAGTCTAATGAGTTTAATTCCTAACAATCCTCCCCTAAAATTGTGATTTACCTTCAAATCATCAAGTTTCTTGAATTAAAAACCTTGTCTTCTAAAAGGATTCTTTCAAACATATTATTATCTTAGATTGTTTGCTAGAATGAAGATTTTCTTTAAAAGCTCATTGGCCATCTCTGAAGATTCATCCACTTGAAGTTTGTTAGCCAACATTACAGTCATAAGTGCTCTTGTCAGTGGATAATCTTTTTCACTTAGATGAAGAAGGTACATGCTCTTCTGAGACACATGGTGAAACCACAGT
Organism: Tanacetum coccineum; assembly: GCA_026074375.1. NCBI lineage: Eukaryota > Viridiplantae > Streptophyta > Magnoliopsida > Asterales > Asteraceae > Tanacetum > Tanacetum coccineum. The sequence continues at coordinate 13,567 of BQNB010020409.1, read as the reverse complement.
ATCATACAATCTCAATTTCAATGGATCGAAGCATATAATCTCTGAAGCTTCCATAGTGCATCATCATCAACTTTTCAAATAACCTCTTAGTTCACCTACAATACCTTTATCTTTATCAAATTGTAGGCTCTGTTGATCTGAACCTCTTCTTAACTAAATCCTAAAGCTTCTCTAGGTCATCTCTATCAAATATCTTCAGCATATCTTCAAAAATCTGATAGACTTCTGTATGGTTTCCTACTCTGATAATTCTCTAGTAACTTCTTGATTCTTCAGTAAAAATATCCCAATCTATGATTGGATATTTGACCTGTAGAGCATCATTATAAACTTCTTCTACTAGAACTATCCCCCAAAAAAACTAATTATTTTCTGTAGTTTCTTCGTCTGATACCTTCTTTTTCTTTTCTGTAGAGTGTTCTTACACCTTCCCAAAGCTTCTCAATCTTTTGTCTTTTACAGGTATCTTCTAAACTTCTTGACCTGCTCTTTTTAGTCTTGAATTCCAACTCAAAACCATAGGCAAAAAGAGTGTCCCCTCCTCATAGTAGTTTCAATAATCTCTTTAACCTCCTCAAATGAAGAGACTTCAACTGCTTACATTGATAAACCTCCTTCTGGTATCTTGATTAGTTACATGTAAGTGCTTGTTACTTGAGTCATTGGCTTGTTTCCTCTTAGCTTAAGCTCTTGTCGAGAGTAAAGAACCACTTTCTATGACTTAACTAAATTTAGAAAGCATCTTTGGCTGATCAACTTCACTAAACTTTTCCCTTTCCTTCTGCTTGTAGTTTTCTGAGTTAGCCTTCATCATCTTCACTCTTGCTCTAATATTCTCCCGTTCACCTCTATAAAACCTGAGCTGCTTGATGCCTTTAGCCATTCCCGCTGTCTTTCATGCAAGTCATCAATTCTCTTGTAGCCATAGAGATATTTTCTGCATCCCTGCATCTCTGGCTTTCTTCTTGATCAAGCTGTTATTGTAATTTTATAGCTGCTTCATATCCAGCTCTTTCTTGTCTTTCTTTCAACTTTGAAGCTGTTTGTTCAGGATCAGATTCTGTTATAACAACTTTACCCTTATCTTTTGATGCTCTTGATGAAGAAGTATTTTCTTGAACCAAACCAGCAGTACTAACTGGCATTAATGCACCAGCAGTACTAATTGTTTCTTTAGCAGTACTAATTATCCTACTGGCAGTACTAACTTCACCACTACCAGTACTAACTGTTCTTCTTCTTCTACTATAAGTGTGAACTCTAGCTACATCTGTAAGTACCTTAGCTGCACTTAAAATTCCTAACTGATCTTCGAGATGATCTTCTTGAGTACTAGTCTTTGTAGGAGTAACCAGAGTAATTCCTACATCTTGGTTAATGTTATCTATCATCCTCCCCTGTTTAGAAGAATCCTCTGAATCTTTATCATCATCAGACACAATAATCTTTGCTCTTCTTCTAGCTTTGCTTGACTTGACTATTTTCTCCAATCTTTTCACATTTATGATAAACTTTGTAATAGCAATACTATAGACCTTCTTTGTTTATTATAATCAGTCTCCAATGCTAGAACTTTGTCTGATAACTTGATAACCAAATCCTTCAATTCAATTTGTTGCATTCTACCCTCATTACTTCCAGGTGTGTGACCTCCTGGAGGAGTTGAATACGGGGTTGTTTATGGTACCCTGGAGGGTGATGAAAGTGGTGGTTATGAGGTGGATGGAGTAGTGATGGGTGTGTGATGGGACTCAACTAGAACTATTGATCCTTTACCCGGCTGAATTGGACCTTCAACAATCATGCTTAAAAATAATGGAATGTCCACCCCAGTATAACCCTTGGAAACCCTCTCATGTTGCTGAATAGTTTTTGTGTGAGGGTAGGAGTAACATAAGTTCTTTTGTAAGGTAGAAGCAATCTCCGATGTTTTTTCAAGAGGATTTGAATGAATCTAGGATACATCAGAATTTCACCTACTGTCCCAATTTTTTTAACGAGGCCTCAAGAAAACATTTTAGAAAAGTTAAATTCCTGTTTGTGGCCAGACAATGAGTACAGTTTCTCATTTTGCTACTAAACTGCTCCCAAGCAGTCTTCTTAGGACTTAAGAAATGAAGAATAATATGTATTAAGAATCTCCATTGAGGGGAAAAGTGACCTTTTTGGAAGTCAACTTTGTCAAATCAGAAAGCATACCCCATAAAGCATTTGATCAAGAAAATTTAGTATTAGGAAGTGAATAATACCATCTGGCATCTTTTAACTGAGATGTCTACTAAGAGAATGCTCAGTAATATTAATGAGTTGGCCATCTAGTTGCAGTTATATCCATTTCTCCATCTTAAGTGAGTGCTTATAGAAGCAGTTGCCAAAACGTAGACTGAGTGAATTATAGATAGTAGGATTTCAGTGAGAAGCAAACTATAATGTGACTTGTGTTTGAGGAAATCTACTATTTAATGAAAACCATCACTTCCCTCTGCTTTGTTCAAGAAAGCAACCATGTTATGAGTGTCACAAAAGTCTAAATTCTCCATTTTGATGAAGAGAAGCTTGATTAGGGTTCTGGGATAAGATCGTTTATGAGAGTGTGTGAGCTTGGCAAAGTTAATTGAGATTATGTAGAGAGCACTTAGGGTTTTGATTTGACCGACTTAATAAAATTGAATCTTTTTCTCAAAGAAAACTTATAAGAGAAAGAAATATCAAGAATTTTCCAAATTATAGACCCCTATAAGCGAAGTTATTGGCGGAAATATCTCAACGGCTATTAATTAATTAAGAAAATTCTGTTATACCTCAAACAGTACTAACGGTCATCCAACAGTACTAATTTTAGCCTAACAGTACTAACTTTAAGCCCAACCGTATTAACTTTACCCAGCAGTATTAAGATATGCCTGGCAGTACTAACTTAATACTGGCAGTATTAAGTATATGCCTAGCAGTATAAACACCAATGCTGTTCCAACAAGCATTTTCATCTTTAAATTTAGATTCTCACAAGCTCTTTTTCTGTTTTTCATCTCACAATGTCTCTCATTTCTTTTTGCTCACAAAATTACTCATTTCTGTTTTTATTCACTCATCTCTCTTTCTGTTTTTGCTCACCAAATCTGACAAGTTTGTACAATGTGCCATCAATTCCATTAGTTGCATACTGTCCTCCCCACTTCCAAGTATGTTAACTCTTGAGAGAAGTGGATCATTGGACTATTTAGATGTAGTCTCAAACCTAGTTTGAGCATCTACACCCCCAATATTGTATCTTGGCACCTGGGACCACTACCTGAATTAGTTCCCTGAGGAAAAGACTCATTAAGTGTTGCCATGGATTGGGTCCTATTTATGTTACCACTGTCCTGCTCTGCATCTAAGCTAGAAGCAGTAGTGGCAGCCCTTTCCATTCTGTCTTCCCACTCCTTATAGACAGTCTCATCTGCAACAAGATTTAATAGGTCTACTAGACTGAGATATCTCAGTGGTCCTTATGGCTTTCCTATGTTTGTGGGTATTTTTTGGTTGATATGATGATGGAACAATGATTGGTTTCTTTATTGTAGAGTTGAGTAAATGTGGATGTGGGTTGGGGATCAGTGGGTTGTCCTGACCCTTCATCCATATCTACTTGATGTATCAATCACTTTCATTCATTCTCAATTGTCCTCCCCTCAAATAATGCTTCAAGAGTTAAGAATTTGCTCAACAGTTGTAACTCTAATGATATCCCATCAGTACTAAATTTAGCTCTGCAATACTAACTTTTGCCTAGCATTACTAATTTTCTGCCTAGCAGTATTAACCTTACAACTACCAGTTTTAACTTCAAACCTTATCAATCATAACTAAAATTTTAGCTTCAAAGATTGAGTAATCTAATGCTAGCAATCAAAAAGTTAAATCTGCTAACATCGAATGCCTTTGTGAGAAGATCTGCAACATTATGGTTTATGTGAATCTTTATCACCTGAATCAACTTCTTCTCATAACAATCTCTGATGAAATGGTGCCTAATCTCTATGTGCTTGGTTTTAGAGTGAAACACTGGATTCTTCACAATACAAATGGTGCTTTCATTATCAATGTAAATCTTGGTGTTCATGAAGTTGAATCCATAATCAAGCATTTGATTTTGAATCCATAGCACATGTCCACAGCAATTAGCAGCAACAACATACTCTACTTCAGTAGTAGAATTTGCAACTATAGTCTGCTTCTTACATTGCCATGAAATCAACCTCTTGCCAAGAAATTGACAACTTCCTGTTGTAGATTTCCTGTCAAGACTAGCTCCAGCATAATCACTATCTGAAAAAGCTTCCAAGTCAAATGGTGAATCCCTAGGATACCAAAGGCCCAATTTAGGTTGACCTTTCAAGTATCTAAAGATCCTCTTCACAGCATGAAGATGTAACATTTTAGGAGTAACTTGGAACCTTACACAAGCACAAACTACAAACATTATGTCAGGCCTAGAAGATGTTAAGTACATCAATGATCCAATCATTGATCTGTATAAATTAACATCTACAACTTCAGCTTCTTCATCCTTAACCAATGCCTTATTAATCTCTATTGGAGTGCTTGTTGTCTTCACAGTGGCAAAATCAAACTTCTTCAATATGTCAGCCACATATTTGTCTTGGCTAATGAAGATTCCATCCTTCTTCTGTTGTACTTGTAACCCTAAGAAGAAAGTGAGTTCCCCCATAGAACTCATCTGGAATCTCTTATGCATCAAACCTTCTTTTCAGCAGTTGTAATCTTTCAGCAGTTGTAACTTTGTACCAGCAGCATTAACTCTTAACAAGCAGTAGTAACTAATACACCAGCAGCATTAACTGTGTACAAGCAGTACTAACATATACTAGCAGTACTAATATACACTAGCAGTATTAAGTTACACTAGCAGTAGTAACTATAAACTAGCAGTACTAACTACTTAGCATATTTTTCATTAAATTTGTGCTAGCAGTAGTAACACATACCTGAGCAGTAGTAACTTCAAACAACATCAAGAAGCTTTTAATCCTAACACAGATGATAACTTAGCTGATCCTTTTACAAAAGCTCTGGCTTTTCCTAAGCATTCTGAACATACTAAGAATATAAGAATGCTTCCAGCTAGTAATCTTATGTAAATCTGTGTTTTTCATTAGTATTTATATAATTGGGATTGTAATACAATTTTTATTTTCTGATGAATGAAGATACTTGGTATTTGTTTTCATTCATATATTAATTGTTATCCTATATTTGCATGTTTAATCCTTTAATGATTTTTCCATTCTAAATATGTCCATTGTCGGTTAACAATATGGGAATATTGTTACATAAGACAAATGTGAGTGTTGGTTGTATTTTGTAAATACATGGATAGATTCCTACCAAACTCATATGTTATTCACAAGGGTTGCATATTGGACACCCCAACTTTCGTACATTTACTTTTGGATCCTTGTCATGAGTAATATGTCAAAAATGGTTAAATAAGTTATCCTTAGACTTGAGATGCAAGCAAGTTCTGCAATGTGTAGATATCACTTTTTAAGTATAATTCAAACGTTGTCTTGAATAAGGTAGTTATAAAAGCTATTCTTGGAAGTGATGTGAAGCAGCATTCCACAACACTTGTAGTCAATAAAGAATTTGTTCCTCCACTTGATAAGTGCAGTATGATACCATGGTCCCTCTCTAAAATTAATCAGATAATTGTATGGCCGTGCCCAAAGGGTAATTCAAGATGATTCTTGATTACATTTGGTATATCTGTATTAAATTCGATAACGAGAATTTAAATGGTTAAACTATATGGAATGAATTAGGATCCATATCCATGGTTTAACGATATCTGAACAAAGGGATGATATTAGCAAGAAAACATAACCATTATATTGAGAATGTTCTTGGAACTTCATCTCAGGTATTTCTAGTTTAAATAATAAATGGAGTGTTGCTAGACGTTTCCATTGTTAGTATAAACACCATCCGCTACTCCAACTCTCAATGTGGGATCTGTTGGAATATGGTAGTTGGATCTAGGGTTTATACGACTAGAGATACGTGAGCCTATTGGGGGCACACACGTTAAACACTTAGAATATGTTTATTCTTTAAATATATTTCACGTAGTTTAAATGTAAACCGAAGGGTGTTAATCGACAAAAACAAAACCGTGTGGGTGCCTAGTGTGTAGCTGTCCCATGCATGGTTTGTGAGAGAAGTTTGTGTCGGTTTAGGATTAAAAGGAAAGAAGGGTGTGAAGTGCAAGTATTAAGGGTTTTTTTTGGGTAAGGGGTTTCCCTGGTAAATTATACAAAAGGTGTAGGTGAAGTCCTATAACTCATCCTGTTACATAGGCAAAACAAGCACACACCAAGCATCAAATATCTGCTACCAAACTACTACATAAGAATGACACACCATTCTTATGACTACCAAAGAAAGAAGCATTAACAACTTCTTAATTCTAAGTCATCGAGATGGCTACATCAACCCTGAAAATGACACATCAATAGCTAACACAGAAAATATGTGTTAACTCTTAAACATTGAAGCAAAAGGCGTATAATAAGCATTGTTCATGCTATTAATTTCAGCAGCATCTTCCAAATACCCTTCATAGCTAACATACACATAAATCAAACCAAGAGATGAGCATAGATACATGCACAACCTTCTTTAAGTTCTTCCTTTAAATATACCAGCAGAGCCAGCGTATAAGAACCCCAAGAACTGTTATACCAGCCATACTTGGACACGAACCAACATGATCCTTGGTATACATGCAATGAACAATACCTTCAAAACAATCACATGCGATATACAACCATGCATCCCCATCAGAAACGATCAAAGAACCATAAGACATGTAGCAACAATCATATCCATGCCCACTAACAGCATTCAAATCAATAATGATTCATGTAACAAGATAAATATGATATGATACTCGATAAGAGGCAACATCAGCAAACAAAATGAAACCCTAAAAATTTAAGGTTAATAGTCGTCACTCCAAATCGCCAAATCGATCTCCAAACAGATAAGCACCAGCAGATCATAATACCCAGGATAAGAAACAGCCAACGATTAGGGGATAGAAAAACCAAGCCCTAAAAACATAACGAATCATTTTCATCAAACGACCACCATCATTATTCTCGTAACGAACAGATATGCGAACATAAACCCTAAAAACAGAATGAAATCACAAACCCTAATTGATCAATACCCTAAATCAGACACGATCTAAGAATAATGAACAAAAAAGGATGGATTAGAACACGTAGGAAAAAGTTTTAGGGTTTATAGGACCGAAACCCTAAAAAGCGATTGAAACAACCAACGAAACCCAAAATCAACACAGGGATCCTGAATATGTTATAACAGTACAATCATAGATCCCACTGTAAAAACACAATCAAGGATTTGAAGCTAGAGAACGGATCGATTAGACAAGAAGGGATGAATCACTAATTAGGGTTTGATGAAAAGGTTTTTTCTCTCCCCTAGTATTGAGGTTTCCTTGTCCTGCAAGGAATAGGTTTAGGTGCCTATATAACCTACAACCTACCTCATTACTCACGCATTCTAAACCCAAAAGGAACCTAAATAGATTTCGGTTCTCTCCTCCCTTAAAACCCTAACCGAACTCAAAACCCTTCCCAAGGGTTTTTCGGGTATCCCCTTTTCCCTATTCAATTTTTGGTGAAACCCTTTTAAGGGATTTGGTGCGAATTGCTTTCCCACAAGTCGATTGAGAGCTTCCAAGCTTCTAGGGATTTGGTTTACATTGTTTTCAAGGTGACAACGTTTAGAAACCCAAAAAGGTTTTTGGTTCTTAGGATTTTAGTTCAACCGAAATCGCATAAACCCTAATTAGGATTTATTGATTTTTGGTCCAATCAAAACAAAGGTTGTTGGTGGTGTTCGATCCAAGAAAGTACTACACAAGGCGTTTGTGTGAAGTGAAGTAATGACTAGCATCTTAACGTGTTCGTTGGACGTGTTTGTGTGAGCAACCGTAGAGGTGACATCTTAGTCACTAAGTTTTAAGTAAAGATTCTTGTTGTTTGATTTAGGTCATTCAAACAAAGGTTAGTGTTTCTTTATCTTATACGTGTGTTAATCTTTAATGTCAAACTAGATCCAATCCGATGCGTACTCGTAGTAAATATGGTTTACTAGTTATAAAATCCCAACACATAATACAACTAGTAAGAAGATGGATAATAGGTAAGCCAAAATGAGAAAAGAATTCTAATAAGGTTAGTAATAATAATTTTGTTTCGAAATCTATGGTTGATGTGGCTAGCTCAAGTGGTTCGAAAATTGTGACGTAGAATTCATTTGATGTTCTTAATGTGGTTGAAAAGGATGTTGGAGTTGCTCCTAGTGATTCAATTAACTCGATAGGTGATGATGTGAACGTAGAAAATAGTAAAGATGTTAACTTGGATAATGAAGATAATGATAGAGAAAATAACGTGGAAGAGGATGATAATAAAACTGGAAGTTCCATGGCATTAAAATGTTCTAAGGGTTCAAGCTTTTCAAAAAGCGAAGGTGGAACGGGGAGGAAGAATTTATATGAGCGATGAAAAGATGATTACGATGATGACGCATATGATGATGATGTGGAAGACGAAGATTTAACGGAAGTAAAACTACCATTCTGTGACGCTTATGATATTAGTTGTCGTGGTCAAATTAGACGTTAGTTATATTTGGTTCAGTTTTTGGGTCAAATGTATTCTAGTGGTTAGTTGTGTTTTTCGTTTTTAATTGAGGTAGTTGTGTTTTTGTTATGTAAGATTTTACCATCTATGTAACAAGCTGAGAAGTGTGATTTCACCCTTATCCTATGTATTTAAACACTTTTTAAAGTAATATATTCATCCGATGTAAAAACTTAAAAAAAAACTGTGTAAAGGTTGTTTCTATAGCATGGTTATAAGAAACCAATTTAAATACTAATCATGATTCTCTCTATTTTAGTGTCACTCAACTCTACATGAGTTTAGTTGAAGAAAAAAAAACCCTACATGAGTTTCTTGTTATTACATTTTCTCTCACTCATTTACGACTCAAACTCTGTAAATTTTTTTGTCACTCACACCAAACACAATATCTGACACTCACATTATAAGGGGCTCCTTATAGTGAAGTGATAAACTAGAATGTGATTGTGAGCCATGAATTTCACCTTTAGTGTGAACGAGGATGTGTATCTCCGCTTCACATCTCGTAGCTCGAAACATTTTAATTCTGAAAGCAAAAAAAGTATTACATACATATTTATAACAACGACGCTAGAAACGATAAAAGACTCATCAATATTTTATTGTAAAAAATATTAAATAAGGGAGCAATAATATTGTTGTGGATGTTCTTGTATCTTTGTGAAACATATAAAGTATATTAAGAAAAGAAACTTAAAATATATCTTTAATATAGTTTACTAGTATTGGGACAATTTAAATAATTTAAGAAAACATTAATTAAGTTCAGGAGGTTATTTGATGTATTGCAAAATTTGAAAGTTGAAGCTTGGACTCAAACACACTTGACCTTTTAGTAAAGTTGCAACTTGCAATGTATATATAAAAAGAACTGAAAGCCTTCTCGGCTCTTTATTGAATTATTTTTTATCATCTATTTCTCTTAGTATTTTGTCTCGACTCGTTAACACCTCTTAAAACTATCTACATTGCCCAAGTGAGTCATTCACCAAACACGAATTTGTCTTTGGCGTCGTCTATATTCATTCCGCTAAGCCACTCATTGCTCTCATCCACATCATCTAAGCAAATCGGTTCAGTGGCTTTCTTGCTAACGAGCCTTAACCTTGTGAATAAAACCATTTGCCTTCTTGTGGCACTAAAGTAAAGGGTATTTACAATGACCCAATCTTACATTAAAACATCACAGTCGATTTGGTGTTTCAAAATAAAAGTATACGTGTAGCATTAGACCGCATCTTGCCTCATAGCTAGATTGCTACGCTGGTTAGGGCCGTCTTTGAGGGTGTGCAAGGTGATTTTTTACGAAAAAAAAAAGTATTTAGATGAGAAAATATCTTAAATGAGTAATATGTTGAATGTTTAGGTAACTAATTACATTATATCTTATAAACGCTAACACTTTATATATAACATTCTTTTTCGAAAGGCTCAATATGTAATTTCGCACAAGGCCTCAAAAAAAATTAAAAATTTAGGGACGGCCCTGACGCTGGCGATGGCAAGGGCCCGAGTGAAGTGGCCAGACATGCTGCTAGGGTCTTAAGAACCATCTTACTCGTGGAGGGCCTTTAACTTACTTGTAACATGTCTTAAGAATTTGGCAGATATTGTAGAAAAAAAACACAACACTATATCAATTATCAACCCATATATAGAACGTGGTTTGAAGATCAACTAGTTATATACATATGAGACAAAGATGAGAGCTTACAAACAATCAAACGCAATCCAAAGGGAAAATTCTCCAAAAAAAATATCAAGCACCCAAAACTGAAATAAACGTAAACTATGTTCATGAAAAATGGCTAGACACGTCACCAATCTTGTAAATTAGACTCTGAGTGTCAGAAATATGAGTACTATGGTTCCCAAACTCGACCTGAAAAGGATAAAAAACATAACGGAAACATGAACATGATATGATGGTTGAATATGGAAGCAAAGGTAACGCAAACGTAACTAGCTAAAATTGGGATATTTGTCGATTATAGGATGTAAACTTACAAGGCTGAGAACACAAGAGCCACTTTTCTTGGATTGAATGATCCAGTATGCCTGTATTTCCTTGTTCTGGGAGCCTCAGTAACTTTTCCGGCTGTCGTGTTATCTTTTTAACAAGAAAAAATCCATCAATATCAATCATACACACATACATGTATATGAATAAACGTGTATACATTCACACGTACACAACCCAAACACACATATACACGTATAGACTAGAACATGCGTAAGTACCTTGAATTGAGAACTTGTGTAGGCTGTGATTCATCAACAACGACTGCACGCATTTGCCTCTCATTTCAAAGCTAATTTGCTTCTGCAATGATTCCGGAAAATTGGTTATATAGGCCAAATTAGAAGAATTATGAAAAAGAAAATATACAAAGAACAAAACTATAAAAAGAAATACCTTAAGTTTTCCCAAGAGAGAAGCATATTTAGGTGCCTCTGAGTTTCCCTTCTCAATATCTACATTTCTCACTATCAACATTTGGTCATCCACTGAAACCTTGATTTTTAGTGGCACATCATTAACATCCATTGAATCTAATAGAGCAACTCGCGATACACAGTGAGAATCGCAGTTCACAACCCTGATAGAATTAAGATAAGATTCTCCTCAAATTAGGATAAGGATATAATATAGGAGTAGAAACAAAGCTGAAAGCAATTGTATTTTGAAGTGATAATTGTACACAGATGTATATAAACTATGATAGATTGATCACCTCTGTATTCCAGAGTATAACATGAATAGTTTGGTAAATATATATATAACTTTGTCACAACACAATATATAAAAGATATAGCAACCCCACCTATGGCACGTACGTTTTATTATCAATATTCAAATTTTTAAAAATAAAATTATAAGTTCGATAGTCACAAATTATGTGGACTAAAATCAATATGTTATATACTTTGTTCTGGCCAGGAATGAGCCAAGAAGTAACTCCAAATTCAAACTTTGCCACACATGAAAAAGAAAAGATGCTTTTACTATTATTGGCATCCAAAAATGGAAAGTCTTTTTATCTGTTTTTGAGTGTATGCTAAAGGTGAAAACAGTAACATACAGTAAAATAATTATAAATCATAACTAACAATTACCATTGTACAAGTAAGCATACAGTGCATCCTACTGTAAACAATGGGCTCTCACTTTGGTCTAGACTGGCTCCCACATTAAGCCGGAGCTCAATTTATTTTTTATTTTTAATATTTTGAGCACAAAATAGGGGGAACATATTACAAAATAACCGATTGAACATTAAAATAATCGACATAGTCCTCAAACGTACAACTTAGATTGCAATAAACAGTGTCATTTTAAAAAAAACCATAAAGCAAAAAAAAAACTTTAAACATAGCCCCAACACATAAGCCATATAAAAAAACAACTATTAAACATGAGACAAAAAAAACAAAAAAAAAATTACCACGCCACCGCAACTACGTACGGGACATAAACTCATATAAGGAAAAAAAACAAATTATGAAACATGATAGCCAAAAAAAATTAAACCCAGACTATTAAACATGAGACCGAAAAAATAAACCCGAAACAAAAAAAAATATAACCAAAAAAAAAAAACATTTAAACAAAGGCCCAACACATAAGGTCATATAATAAAAAAACAACTTATTAAACATGAGACCTAAAAAATTAAACCCGCACAAAATTAAAATAATAATAATAAATAATAAAAACAATAGCCCTCAACACGCGCGAAAAATTAAAGTCCCGCAATGCAACCCGCGGGTAATCCTGCTTGTATATACACATTTACCATTACCTAAATGCCAAAATAGTAACAGGCTTTATTGTTCATTACGATGAACATGTAAGCCCACATCGGCCAGGTCCCGGTGGTTACTAGTTCATATAAACGGCAAAAAAAACTTTAATCGGTGGTATACTGATTCATCGCCGAAAAAAAAAACTTAATACTCCCCCCATCATTCGCCAAAAAATAAGAAAAAAAAAATTAACGTTTACGACTTTCTATCGCCAGGGTCAAAAAAAAAAATATCCCTTTTATGAAAAAAAAATTGTCATTTAATATAAAAAAAAAACAAACTATTAAACATGAGACCGAGAAATAAACCCAAACAAAAAAAAAATGCCGCCGCAATAACGCTCAAAAATAACGCCCCTCGGAAGCAACGCACGGGTAATGTTTGCTTGTTACAAATAAGAGTGGTTTATTGGTGGTAAACCCAAACTAAATAACCAAGTAATTGAATTCTTATCAAAGTTACACTTGCTTCATGCACCATATTTATTAACTAACGGTTAAAACGTGTACGTATATTGTAGATACGTTGCAATCAGCTGGTGTGACCACTTTTAAATGGAGATGTGAACGTTTTTGTTCTTAACTACAGTCGACATGTGAACCAGATATATATTTAATACAGCAACCATGAGTGGCAAGCAAGTAACTTAAGGAAGTTGTATATAGTTGATCCTAGTCATGACATTTTCCTAGTAGAAGCTTAATTAGTTCTGATCACTTTAACAAAGAAACTATCAACTAGTTAGGCTTAGAAAATCTAGGTATTGGTGTTTTGTGAATATGAGTCTAAACGAGTCGAGCTTTTGTCAAATAACTCGAATTGAATTCGCACTTTCCTCAATTCAAGCTCGAGCTCGTAAAATGAGTTCGTTCAAGCTTTTAAGAAATATATTTTTTCATATTATATACTTTAAGATGTAAATATACCAAGTGTATGACGGGTAAAGTGCAATGGGTCACAACGGTATAAACACAAATGCGGAAGCAAAACCTTCGTTTAACAGCACTTACCCA
>BQNB010020408.1:1758-65529 GCA_026074375.1 Tanacetum coccineum | reverse complement strand
GGAATAGATCCTTAGCAGAGAAGGAGTCCGGGAAATTTATAACAAAAATCAAAGTCGAAATCTTTGACACATCATCTTCTTTTGAACGAAAGATACCCATCTTTGGATTGAAGGGAGGTCTATTAATCGAAAATAACTAGAGTTTAATGGAGGCAAGGATTAATCGGAAACGAAAATGGAATCTATTTGAAGAGGAGAATAACAGATCTAAATTACAAAAACCCAAGATGAGAAAACCGCCTAACACGCTCGATATGAAATTAATCAATCAATGATTAATCCCAATTTCAGAGGTTATAACAAGATTCAAACAAAAGGGAAGAAGGAATTTAGATCTAGGGTTATGTGTGTGTTTTAGATCTAGGAATTTAGATCGTGACAAATTTAGATCTGATTGTGATATGTAAAAACAAATTTAGATCTGATCGTGACAAACATGCTCGTGAATCTTGATCACGAAATCATTTACGCACTTTCAAATGCAACACCATTGATTTTCAACGCGGTGGGTTAGATTATTTTAATACTATTGATAACTTAATTTGTTAATTAACTTTAACTTTAATTTGAATACAAACTTGATTCGTAAAAGATATATACTTTTGGAGACAATGTTTGATGGGTAAGAGAGTGTGTGAGTCTTTATACAAGCGAGAATGATGTTAATATGATGTTGCGGGAAAGCTACGGAAACCCAAACAAACGAATTCTCTAAGCGGGTAGGGAATTGCGGAGCGAATTGGGTTAGCAATTTTTATCGCCGCCGCTATGCGCGGATATCCAACTAGTTTATTATATCATCATTTCATGACGTGGAGAATGTTCCCTACATATCATTATATTTATTTCTTTTGTTTTTTTGAAATAAATATAATTTGATTGCATGTTCACATGTTAAATGTATAAGATATGCTTACAAAATTGGTAATACATTAAAGAAAATTTGTTAACATAATTTTAAGGATTGTGTCAATTCATTATTGTTCCATTGTTAGTAGATTTAGAGCTTATCCAAAAGCATATATTTTTCTTACTAATGGACTAGATAATTATTGCATATTTAATTTGTTCAAACATTACTATATAAGAATTTGATCATGAATGTATGAGCTTATCCACAAATATATATGTTTAAACATAACGTATTAACTTTGTCATTAGCGCTCAGTTCTCGAGTTTCATTTTTAGAAGAAAAGAAAGGAAAGGAAGGGGAACAAAAACATATTTGTGTTCTTGAGTTTTATTTTAATAAGAAAAGAAAAGACAGGGAAGGAAAAAGAAGGAAAATTTGAAGGTTTTTTGTTCTAAATCTTTCCTCTCATATTTGGGCGGATTGGGAAGGAAAGTATTTATATTGACAAATTTACCCTCATTTCTTTCACCACAGAGAGTCTTCAACCACTGTGTAATCTTCATTTTTTCAAAATAAGAAAC
This sequence comes from Tanacetum coccineum, assembly GCA_026074375.1. Lineage (NCBI taxonomy): Eukaryota > Viridiplantae > Streptophyta > Magnoliopsida > Asterales > Asteraceae > Tanacetum > Tanacetum coccineum. The sequence continues at coordinate 64,095 of BQNB010020408.1, read as the reverse complement.
TAATAAAAGTCCTACTGCAAAATGACGCATCGTTTTTTTTATTTAGCGATTATTAGGGCTAGTGATTTCTTGGGCTTTCTTGGGTTTGCACATGGGCCAATTATATTCACGACATGGACCAGCATATTTTTTATGCGCATTTTTACTTGTTAGTTTGATTAAAGAATATTTTAAATAAAAAGGTATATTAACCACAAATGGCTTATTAAAAAAAATTAGATTAGTAGCAGATATTTTGTTTAAAGGGCATAAAAGTAAATTTTTATGTTTCTTTTCTTTCTTTATTTCCTACTAATTTCAAACTCGAGAACACAAGGTGCATAGTAAAAAAAATTTCACTATCTTTTCTTTTCCTTTCTTTTCCTTTGTTTTCACTCCTTTAATAACTCGAGAACATAGCGTTAGCCCGATAGTGGAGGTGATGTTTGGGGATGAAAGTTTTGGTTAGGGGAGTGACACGTAGTTTTCGTGATGCGGAATAAAGACATGGACCAGCCTTCTGATAACAAGCCGTGAGTCATAACCAATCGAACTTGAGCCATATTGAAAGAGATATGCTTTCACAGTTGGCAGATTATATACATATTTAGCAAATTTATACTTAATGAATCTGACCCCAGGGTTATTAATATTGTAAGGATAGTGGTGCAGTTATTTCCTTTCTTATTAAGAGTCCAAAGTCAAATATGTAGTCAATAAAGGCTGTAATGAAAACATTTATAATTTTACAGAATAATTACGATGATTAGGAAAAATAAAGATAAATCAATCTATGACAGTAAAGATTGAGTCTATATTTTCCTATAAATAATGGAGACGATTCTTTGTATATGATGGTGTTATAACGATAGAATAAAGAATTTCATCTCGAAACATTTTTTTTCTTGGTTAGGCGAAGGCGTGGGTTGGTGGCCGGGAGAACAGCGCCCTTCGTAAGATTTTATACTATGGTTGTTGGGGAGATGCAGAGAGCTTCGCAGTAGAGATGGGGGGTGTACATAGAGCTGATACGGGGAGATGGGGGTACTCTCGAGTGCCTAACTGTGCTATCAGGAGCGTGCGGTCATAACCGACGACTGACTTAGCGTCTGGTAGGTGAGCCAGCGACTTGATCGATATTAGCGAGGAGGGCTAGGGAGGGCATAAGTGGCATGTCAGAGCTCAGGAGTGTCTATTATCTTGTCGATATATGACGGAGCTGGTACGATGCTGACACTCTATATAATTTCTTGTAGACTAAACGATATCTTGAATATATTACATGCCCCACAAGTATGAGCGTGTATGAAGTGGGTGTTTAGAGCTAGTATTCACTATTCTCAAATATGCGATGCATGTCGTTCTGGTCTCATCTAATATACGGTCAAATATCTGCTTTGAATATTCTAGGCGTACATTACACGGCGGTGCTCATGAGAGTCACTAGACTCTCTGGTGAAACAGACATCACTCACTTTTATCATCTCTTGGACTAGCTCAGAGATGATCTTAACACACATTACATTGATCATTCTCACTGGCGTAATTCAACACATATTTACAATCTGATCAATCACTATGCACTTTAGATTAGTGACTTCTCATTCACACTTTGTCTCTAACAAATATGGGCAGACACTAATTCTCTTGCTATTGACTGGACATGTTCTTTTCAAGAATTGAATACATTCCTCATCGAAAACAGTTATGACTTTTCTTGTTCATCATCGGAACATTGCGGCCCGAGAACACCAGGACGCCGGTGAGCGTGGGCTTGTTACTTCTGGTAAATGGCCATAACGATGACCTGCACACAGGGGATACACGTCCATGACAGATAGTTTAACTACACTTTATTTCTTCCCCTCACCATATATCACATTGCTGACTATGCACATGTGCACAACACAGAGTGAGTGGAGTCGGATAGACACAAGTCGAGCACACAAGTACTAGAGGATGTTTATATAACGCACACGACTACAGTCTGCTGAGATGGTAACACACACAGAGGCATCATAGATGATAGACGCTGGATGCAAGAGATTAGCCCGACAGCGACACATGTGGCCGATGGCACTGTGTTAGTGATAGATAGAGATCGGCTGGTATTATATACATGCGTGATTGGATATCGTGATAAGTGTGATTGTTTGTCTGGTTGCAGGCGGGCAGCCAGACGAGCTATCTGATTGTAGGGGCGTTATACCGCGGCTTAGTATGGATCTGATGGATGGATCGTGATAAGTGGAACAGAGTGGGAGCGACGCTACAGCTCTAGGCCGCTTGGGAATTGTTGGGTAGAGAATAGGGATCGTGCATCTAGGCATCCACATGAGGAGTGAAGTGAAGAGCGTGACACGTGGGCTGAGACCCGTGTCTTGGGACGATGTCCACTGGGACGAGTGGAGTGATCTTGTAGACCGAATGCGGATTCGGGAGATCTTATTATTCGCGCTAAGCACGGTGCGATGATAATGCCGAGGCCTGGGTGTGGGGGGGGGTGGACGAGGAAAGTATTCTTTGTTTAATTCTGTTATCTTAACTATCCGTGAAAATGCTTGTTGAAGGTGGTGATAGATTGGGTGGAGACGGCATTGGGGTGGCTACTGTTGGTGATTTTCCGAATTTGAAGGTTCCCATATTTCAGCCGCCAAATACAGAAAGTTTGAATTTTGAGTTATACAAGGTTGGGTGCAAGCTGTCTATGCATGAGGCTATTACATGTGGGCCAGTAATGCTTATTGAACAACTTAATGAAAATATGGCTATGCACATGAGAGTTGTGAAGAATTTAAATTGTGATGTGCCACAAGCGAATAACCTTCGGAAGTCTAATTCTAATGGATCAATAATGAATACGGTCGGAAAAGTTAAGTTGTTTATGGAGGTTATGATGATAATAATGAAGGGGAATCACGTTGATGTTCCTTTCGATCCGGGTGGTTCGTTTTTGGGGATTATCAAAACTCGAGGACGAGTTTTTCCGAAGAGGAGGAGAATGATGCGGATATAGACATGGACCAGCCTTCTGATATCAAGCCGGAGTCATAACCAATTCGAACTTGAGCCATATTGATAAGAAGATATGCTTTCAAGTTGGAGATTATCTTTTTAGCTTAATTTTAGTAATTGAATATTACCCAATTATTATTTGATTGGGCTTTATTTCCTTTCTTATTTTAGTCAAAGTCAAATATGCGTAGTCAATAAAGGCTGTTATGAAAACATTTAATTTACAATTAATTACATGTTTAGGAATAGGAAAGTTAAATCAATCTATATTTAGATTGATTCTTATTGTCCTATAAATATGGAGACTATTCTTTGTATTGATGGATGTTTTTAAGAATTGAATAAAGAATTTCTCTCGAAACAGTTTTGTTTCTTGTTCATTCGGTTGGCCGGAGAACAACGCCGTCGATTGTTACTTGGTTGGCCAAGAACGATTGCCGCTAGGGTTACGCCTAGGTTTATCCTTTTTACCCACTCGTATACGAATCCGTATCAGTTCGAGTCCCACCCGGGACTTTTACCCTTTCAGGCGGAATATGAGGAAGTACATGCTGGTTTAGGGTACAACATACTGCCCAATTGGATGTCACTGCTGACCTGAACCACTAACAACTAACAAGTCGTTCAAAAAAAAACATAACGTATTAACTTGAGGGCTAGTGTCATGTGGATTCGTCCGTTAACCTGAGTTCAAATCTCACAGAACGTATTTGTAAGATAGGTGGTATGAGGGTGAAGATTTGTCGTTACCTAGCAAATAAAGAATTTGACATTAACCTAAACTCATTTTTATCATGTTAACAAAAACTATCTTTTCTGTGTGTGACAAATATCAAAATTTAAATTGTTTACCAAAAAACAGAAAATCACAATTTAATTCAATTTGTTTCTGTTCAAGCTATTCTTACTCAAAGAAAGTGGTCACAGATGATAAACGGTGGTGTAATATGACTAATATCCACATGACGCATGCGTGTACATAAGACTTGAATATGGACAATATTTGCATTCAGTCATTCATCAAAAGATAAGATCAAATCACATTGATCAAATGTGCACAAATACATACCATGAATCACAAGGTTCGGGTTTAGATTCGTGAACAAATCTCATAAAAAGAAAGATGTCAAATATCGCACTTATATTTTTTTTTGAAAAATGTGAACATATATTAATACAACTAATTATTCCATTTTATACAAATCAAATGAACCAAATACCTTTATACAACTAATTATTCCATTCTATACAAATCAAATGAACCAAATAAATCGGATACCACAAAACGATCTCTAATGACACTACATATTGATGCACCATCCAAACATCTCAGACAGTTACCAACTGAACATATTCACCTTTATTCGTCAAAACCATAACCTCATGACTACATTTCCTAGATACATGACCCTTATAAACCATTCAACTCACATCCACAATGATCTATAAAGTCATATACTAGGCATCACCATGAAGGTTATAGCACCCGGTCTCTTTAATGAAGGGTTATTCCTAAACTAGCTACATTTCCTGATCTTTTACCCCAAAGGCCAAATAGCAACTCAACACTGTTTAACCTTTATAAGCAAGGAGGATCAGACATCACTAGCCAAGGAACGCACACCTTCATCAAAAATCCAACCTAACCTCCTCACAGTGAAGCAAAACTTGGACCAAGGAGTCTCATCTTTCATGACTCTATTCCAAACAACTTGCTTCACACGAAGCTTATTTACCCTTCACATCAGGCAACCTACCTTTTGAAAAACAATCATCAAGAATACCTTTAAATGTTCTTCAAAAAGACAGTTCCCACCCTTAGCCAAACTGACTTTTAAAAAACCATATAAAGGGAATTCAGATGAATGTCATCAATGTACAAGGCCCTCTGATGTAATGAGCTTAAAGTCATCTTTGTATTAGTGAAATATTCACAGAGAATCAGGTTCAAAAACCTTAAGGGTTCGTTTGATAGGACGTGATGAATTGTCAAATGAATGGAATAAACGACGTAATGGAATAAATAGTGTAATGCAATGGTTCATTACGGTTATTTATCATGTTTGGTTTGTATAATAAGACGTAATGGAATCGATAATAAAAAGACTAAAATACCCCATTGATGATAGGAATTATTTACTGTGGTTAGTTAATGATGGGGTTTTATGTAATTTAATTCCATTACGAGATGTAATGAAAAAAAAGTAAGGGGTCCATAAGGAATGATTTTGCTGTAATGAGTCATTCCTTGTAATTAATCATTACATTCTATGCAGGTAAACAAACAAGATTTTTCCATTCCATCGTAATAATCTTTTCCATTTCTACTTTGATTACAGCATACCAAACGCTACGTAAAGGATAAGCAGATCATGATATTTTCCATCTTCTCTAAAACCAGAATCCAAACACCCCTTTAACACAGGACAAATAGAAACTTGCAGATAACATTCATATAAACTCATACCTCATGATTAATTCCCAAACCAATACTTCAAATCAGAATTCTTAACATATCTTCAACTGCATTTTATTCCACTTCCCCATAACTCAGCAACTCTAATGACTGCATTGGATTTTTTTAACTTTCAAACTCATCAATTTATTTTTGATGTTATCCTTGATAATGTTGCACTCTTTTTCACTTCTACTTTCTTGTCTGAATAGCTTGAAATTTCTTTCTTGCCAAAGATAATATATATGACTACAGCCAATATAATTCATGACTCCATATATTATTCTTAAAAGCTTGATCTTCCAAATATATCATCACTAAAACGCTCAGAACTGTTTATCCGATCTGCCGCCTATAAATTAAGCGGACAAACATTTAAATAAGCAATTCTAGTCTAAATTATAACACTAAATCATCAATGTCAAAAAATATTGGCAAGTATCGTCGCTGAGAAGCCAAAAGGCCAAATTTCTAACAAAAAATATTCTTTTTTGAAGTAACTTCTGCAAAAAGTTTGGCAGAACGCCAGAACCCATTATGTAATTACTAGTTTTTGACAAAGATGACTACCGACAAATTGGACAAAGCACAAGGATGATCTTTGCAGTTTTTACTCTAATAAAAACATGAAAGAAGGTTATATACAAATCACTCTCGAAATGGTTCAAGACACAGATACAAAAATTTCAAGTTAATTCATAGATCAATATTCTGCTTTGGGGATTAAAAATTACAGTCTGAGCACAAACTCCCTAATAGCCTGCACTAATCTAAAGTTAAAAATTTAATGTTTGGTAATGTTTGGTAAATTTAACAGCCTGAGCACAAGAATACTATGATCTTCTTGAGTTGCTAATTATTTTGGGCAAATTGGTTCAGATTGCTTGTGATTGGTCAGCAATGGCACAAAATCCAGAAAGAAAAGCGGTCATTACTGCAACCTGTTTCCAGTTTCGTGTTCCAGCGCCAATGGCTGCTCCTGCAACCCCACCCGCAACTAGAGCATTTACCTGTTTTAAAAAGGAATTTTTGAAAAATAAAATCTCAGCCACCCACCATGCTAATCACAATTTAAAAAGGCTTAGAACAAGGTTCTATTCCGTGACTCCGAACCACCATAGAATGACTCGTCTAACAACTTTTAAATATAAAGAGTATATCTAGTCTAAATTATAACACTAAATCATCAATGTCAAAAAATATTGGCAAGTATCGTCGCTGAGAAGCCAAAAGGCCAAATTTCTAACAAAAAATATTCTTTTTTGAAGTAACTTCTGCAAAAAGTTTGGCAGAACGCCAGAACCCATTATGTAAATATACTAGTTTTGACAAAAAGACTACCGACAAAATTTGGACAAACACAAGGAATGATCTTTGTCAGTTTTTACTCTAATAAAAACATGAAAGAAGGTTATATACAAATCACTCTCGAAATGGTTCAAGACACAGATACAAAAATTTCAAGTTAATTCATAGATCAATATTCTGCTTTGGGGATTAAAAATTACAGTCTGAGCACAAACTCCCTAATAGCCTGCACTAATCTTAAGTTAAAAATTTTAATGTTTGATAATGTTTGGTAAATTTAATAGTCTGAGCACAAGAATACTATGATCTTCTTGAGTTGCTAATTATTTTGGGCAAATTGGTTCAGATTGCTTGTGATTGGTCAGCAATGGCACAAAATCCAGAAAGAAAAGCGGTCATTACTGCAACCTGTTTCCAGTTTCGTGTTCCAGCGCCAATGGCTGCTCCTGCAACCCCACCCGCAACTAGAGCATTTACCTGTTTTAAAAAGGAATTTTTGAAAAATAAAATCTCAGCCACCCACCATGCTAATCACAATTTAAAAAGGCTTAGAACAAGGTTCTATTCCGTGACTCCGAACCACCATAGAATGACTCGTCTAACAACTTTTAAATATAAAGAGTATACAATAACAGTAAGGATATGTAGCTAACCCAATCATTTTTCTTGCGGTATCTGCTAACCCCACAGCGTGTAAATGAAAATATTCCAGCAAACAGTCCTAAACAGGATAGAGAAGGAAATGAATATTACAAAAAGAGACTTAAGTTGACGAACACAACCATGGTTAGAAAAGGGACTTTTAACTTATATAAATGTATCCATAACACTAGTTACCACATTGAAACCCATATTTGCCAACCGTCTTAGCCTGTAAGTGAGATAAAATAAAAGATTGTTATTCGTTTTGGAATTACAAGTGTAAGAACATACGAATTAAGGTATACCATATTCGATTCGTATACCATGTTAAATAAACCAATCATAACAACAATAAATATATCGCGTATGAGCTTGCATATGCATGTTAGCAAAAGAAGACATATTTGTTAATCTTTCACTTTTAAAACTGGTGAGTTGTGAGTGCATTCATACCGTTGCTGTTCGATACTTAAATTTCATAGTTAAAGCTATATCAAATTGCATGTTTATTTGAATTGCAGTTAAGTGGTTACCAATAACCATGCCAATAAGAGTTTTACAAGAAATTTTAAGTAACTTACCACGAAAGAAGCACGATCAATGCCAGTCAGCCCTATATCAGATTCACAGAACATATAACTTAGATATTGAACATCTATCAAATGCAAAACAAGCAAAACTTAAACGGGTAAACGGATGAGGTTTTCCCGCGAGGAGGGCGAGTCTTTGACTCAGATTGACATGTCCTAACCGGGGTATCCCCCCAAGATGTGTAATGTGCACTAGTGGGGTTTAAACCTGAGATGTCTTGTGAGGACATCAGGATGACTAAGCACTAGGCCACCTTTGGTGGCGGTGCAAATCAAGCAAAACTTATTGCATAAATATGGTTCAATCTGTCCAAAAAAAATCTGACAGAAACCAATCTTCTTGCTTCCAAAGTTTATACTAAAATTACTTACTAAGAGGGCACGCTGCACTACCCCTATAACATGTTATAGGTGCCAAAATGGCACCTATGGCGCCCCTATAATAATTATACTGCACCACCCCTTTGTGTTATAGGCGGCTTCGCCAATTGCTTCAGGGTCGTTATACTTTTTTTTCTCTCTTTTTTTTGGTGAGTGAGTGAGTATATTCCGTGGTGTGTTATACAAATGTTATTGGGGAGGGCGTTTATGTTATACGAATTTTATATGGTACATGCTGACGTGGCGGCGCCTATAATAGTTATAGGGTAGGGTGCAACTGCACCTTGCACTCTAAATGTGTGTTTGTCACATGTTTCGAAAGTGATTATGTCAACATGGTAAAACTAGAACCAAACAAGATGGGTAGATAGTGCTTGGATGTACTTATGTTGTTAAGTTAGTTGTTCGAGTCTTTGGCAAGATTTAATTAGGGGGTGTTTGGGTCAAGTAGTGTACTATTGAGTCTTTTAATAAAAACTCCCAAACACCCACCTTAAAATGAGTCCTAATAAGCAGGTAATAAGTTATGAGTGAAATAATAAGTTGTTTTTACTTTTTACCTTTGTGTTTGGCATCATAGTTACCAGCACATGAACCCCAGATCAATCCACCCTGCAATTGAATATTTTCATATTGTGCAATAATGATTTGTTTAAGCATAAATTAATAAAAATGAACTGTTTTTGATAAAAAAAATAATAATTAGGAGAGTACTTACAGTACCGACACTAATGATGGATTCGACGGCGATTGAAGAGCAGGGTACATCGTTGTACCACTGTGCATCCATTTTCCGACGACTACTTTTCTTTCTAAAATGTTTGTTTGGGATGTCACAGTTAAAAGTTAATAACCCTCGTATTATTTGCCTAATTACTTTTCTCTATGTTTTCTTCCCCTTATTTGCAAAAGTTACACCGTTCGTCCATAAACTGACGGTCGTCAACTTTTGTTAAGTTCCTAACTTGCGTTTCACGTGAGGGCATAATGGTCAATTCATTGTTTTTGATTATTAATTCTAAATTTAATTTACTAAACCTTGACAAATTTTTTTACCTCCCTATAAACTTCTCGTGTACAATTTCTCATCACAACACATCCCAAAACTTTTCTCTCCCTAAAAAACTTAAATCATTTTCCTCATCTTTCTCATTTGAAATCATGGTTCGTTGATGGTTTGGAAGACAAGCTATAATAAGGACGTCTTGGTCAAACAACAACCCTAGTAGAAGATTTTATGCTTTCTCGCAACCATTAAGTGCATTTTAGAATTTTTGATGTTTATGTTTTAAGCTCTATGTGAATAGTAACAATAGTGTTTTTTAACCTAACTTGTCATTTTATAATTTCGTCTTTTTCTTGCCGACTTATTGGCTTGTATGACCCAGCTAAAGTATAATTTAGTCTTATGCTTTGCTGCGAAACTTGGTTGTAAACCTTAACCTGTTTGTTGAGACTGACTTCCACTAGTTTGACTTCCACTTACTCCTCCTTGCCCAAAACATGTTTTCTTGTCGTGTCATACATTGCCACAAACACCACAAACTACACTCCTTAAAAGACCTTGAAAACTTACTATCTTTATCAATATCATCATTTTTAGTAGATGTCCTAGTTCTTTTCTTTCTTGGCCTACCTTTTGGTTTATGATGTTTAGGTGGAAGAATACTTCTGGACACAGTTGACATTTCCTACTATTTACTTCCATTTATGGGTTGTATAGTGTGTAAACGCACGTGAGGGACTTAACAGAAGTTGATTAACTATCGTCAGTTAAAAGGACTGAGAGCGATGCAAAAAGTGAACAGTAAGGACTATGGGCGAAGATTTTTTGAATTCAGAACTAAACTTGTATATTCGATACAAGTTTAAGGACGAACGATGTTATTGGAAGATAGAAAACCCCGGAAGGCTAATTGATGTCCTTGACTCCTTGATTATCTTCATAAAACATACAATATATATAGGATACAAGAGATAGGCTTGAGCCAAGATAAAGATAAAGCCTACAACTAATTTACAACAAAGCATGACAAGGATAATATAATCATACCAAATATAAGAGTCAACTATGACTCACTAATATTATCAACTAATTTAACATATTCATCTAATACTCCCCCGCAGTTGGAGCGGAGGTCTTCGATCCGACTGGAGTTAAACTTGCAAACGGAGAGAAATCCTAAGAAGAAACTTGATAGAGGTTCAGATTGATTTTTTTTAATAACAATTTTTTTTTGAAATTTAGTTGCGGCTCATGGTGGCCGACAACTAGGGTTTTGATAATAGAGATGGAGAGAGATTTGATTCTTTTTGGAGAGGATAGAAGCGACTCATGACAGCGGACAGTTAGGTTTTGAGAATGAAGATAGAGAGATTTGATTCTTTTGGAGAGGATGTTCGTTTGTTTATGGTTACAAACGGTGGAGGAGAGATTTGACAGGGTGGTAGAGCAGCAACGGTTGCGGCTTGATGATCGAGTAGGTCTCAAGATCGTACCAATGTCTCTGATACCATATTGGAAGATAGAAAACCCCGGAAGGCTAATTGATGTCCTTGATTATCTTTATAAAACATACAGTACAGTATATATATGATACAAGAGATAGGCTTGAGCCAAAATAAAGATAAAGCCTACAGCTAATTTATAACAAAGCATGACAAGATAATATAATCATACCAAATATAAGAGTCAACTATGACTCACTAATATTATCTAGGGGTGTTCATCGGTTCAGTTTTCGGGTTTGTGGGTTCTACGGTTCGGGTTCATCAGTTTGAAAATTTTTAAAGTTAAAACCAAAACCAAACCAAACCAATTATAGAACGGATAAAACCAAACCGTACACCAAATTAGAATTCGGTTTGGTTTCGATTTAAACCAAGAAAACCAAATTCAAGTGAACTCCAAAAAATTAAAAACGTTTTCCCAAAATATAATCTAAAAGTTATAATAAAAAGCTAAAAATTTTAAATAAAATTAACAAATCAAAAAGTCTCACAGAATGCTCAAGTAAATCAACAAAAAAAGTTTAAGAAACGAAAAGGTTTAAGAACTTAACGAAAATAAATGAAAGTGAAATAAGATAAATTTTCTTCGACAAAAGTCTTCAGAGGCCTTATTAACTTGAATATTTCATCTTCAAACATCCAAACACAGCTGCAACTTTACTCTTGCTGAGTGTATGTGAATTTATATGAATCAAGTAGGCAAACTCTTGTTCATTTTTTCACGAATATGAATCAATGCTTGATTTAAGAAGTGATTATTTTAAAAGATATTTTAAAAAATTAGAATTGCTAGTTAAGAAAATACGATAGAAGTATATATATATAATTAACTTTTTTATATGTATAAAGATATTCGGTTTTTCGGTTTGATTTGGTATTATTTTTGTCAAACCATAATCAAACCAAACACCAATTAAATACTTCGGTTCGGTTTCAAACCAAACCGTACACCAATTAAAATTTTGGTTTGGTTTTATTTGATTTTGGTCCGGTTTCTTTTTCGGTTTGTTCGGTTTCAAACCAAACACTGAACACCCCTAATATTATCAATTAATTTAACATATTCATCTAATAGATGTATCTTACTCTTTTTTTGTTGACCTATTGAAAATAAAAAGGACAATAATTGAAAGGGGAATTTCATATATATATCCAATAAAACTTGCATAATATTTATTTAACCAAAATACAAGTTTTGAATGCATGATGTACAATAGTGTTTTAAGCATGTTTCAGGTAAATGTGATATTATACAAGTTTTTATATGGGTAAATATAAATTGACCCTAATTGAAAAAGTCTATTTTACCTTCATGTACCAGGTCCATGAACGTATTTAACGAATTTAGTTGACGGCCGTTAACAATAAGGATGAACTATGTTACAAAGTTTTAATATAAGCATCATTCATGCAAAACAAAAAGATCAAGGAGGATAGTAGTGATTTCTTATAACCACAGGGACGAACGACGTAAAATGCTTTCATATATAAATAGTACAATAAAGTTTCTAAAATTTTAAGAAACAAAGATACACATTTTAACAGTGCGATAGTAAAAACCATAACCCTATTGTCAATATATATCGACCTTTTATTCATATCAATATAGAATAAGGGTTTTATATTTTTCTTATTATTGTTGTTAGCTAGTAAATAATCGATCATGTATGCACCTATCGGTAACCTTAATGCAAGGCCTCCAGTTAACTACGTAGCCGGTTTAGGCCGTGGAGCTGCCGGTTTCACTACACGGTCAGATATCGGCCCTGCTCGTTGTTTGGCTGTTGGTGATGATCAAGACTTGGAGGAGGGATATGATGAGAATCAGAAATTTGACGAGTTTGAAGGGAATGACGTTGGACTGTTTGCTTCTCCTGAGTATGATGAGGAAGCTGATGCGATATGGGACGAGATTGATAAATGTATGGATTCTAGGAGGAAAGATAGACGTGAGTCGAGGTTGAAGGAGGAGATTGAAAACTATTGTATGAGTAATCCGAAGATTACTGAGCGGTTTGTGGATTTGAAGAGGAAGTTGGTGACAATGTCTTATGCAGAGTGGGATGGGGTTCCTGAGAGTGGTGATTATTCGCTTAGGAATAAGAAGAAAGGATTTGAGAGTTATGGCCCGGTGCCTGATACATTGCTTGAAAAAGCTAGGCGAGAAAAGGAATATAATACTGCATTGGAGTCTAGAACGCAAGATTTGACTGCGGTTGGTGAGGGTCGAGGAACTCTTTTGGGTTATAAGTTGGATAGGGTTTCGGATTCTGTCTCTGGTTTGACTGTTGTTGATCCGAAAGGGTACTTGACTGATTTGCAGAGTATGAAGATTAGTAATGATGCTGAGATATCGGATATTAAGAAGGCAAGATTGTTGTTGAAGTCTGTTATTCAGACTAATCCGAAACATGCACCTGGTTGGATTGCAGCTGCACGATTAGAAGAAGTAGCGGGAAAGATTGAGAAAGCAAGGGAATTGATTACCACAGGTTGTGGCGAATGCCCAAAGAATGAGGACGTGTGGATTGAGGCATGCCGATTAGTAAATCCAGACGAAGCCAAGGCTGTGATAGCTCGTGGTGTAAAGGCGATTCCCAATTCGGTTAAACTTTGGATGCAGGCCGCAACGTTGGAACACGATGACGTCATTAGAAGTAAAGTACTAAGAAAAGGTCTTGAAAAGATACCCGATTCTGTGAGGTTATGGAAAGCTGTTGTGGAACTTGCTAATGAAGAGGATGCAAAGCTTTTGCTTCAGAGAGAGCTGTTGAGTGTTGCCCGTTACATGTTGAATTGTGGCTGGCTTTAGCTCGACTAGAAAAGTATGATGCTGCGAAACAAGTACTGAATAAGGCACGAGAATTGCTTCCTAAAGAACCTGAAATTTGGATCACTGCAGCCAAATTGGAAGAAGCTAAAGGAAATACGTCCATGGTTGGTAAAATAATAGAAAGGGGTATTTGGGCTTTACAAAAAGAAGGGGTTGAGATTGACCGGGAATCTTGGATGAAGGAAGCTGAAGCTGCTGAACAGGCTGGATCAGTAGCAACATGTAATGCAATTGTTAGCAGTATAATTGGGATGGGAGTTGAAAAAGAAGACCGTATAATGACTTGGTTTGCTGATGCAAAAGAATGTGAAAAAAGAGGATCCATTGAAACCACTAGAGCAATTTATGGTTGTGTAATCGCTGATTATAAATCAGAGACAGATGTATGGCTTAAAGCAGCCCAGTTCGAGAAGGCTCATGGGACCCGTGAGTCACTTGATGGTATTCTTTGTAAAGCTGTTAAATACATGCCACAGGCTGAGGTGTTATGGCTAATGAGTGCTAAAGAAAAATGGTTGGCTGGTGATGTGCCTGCCGCAAGGAAAATCCTTCAGTCAGCTGATGCTGCTATTCCTGATTCCGAAGAGATATGGCTTGCTGCATTTAAGCTTGAATTTGAAAACAACGAGCCTGAAAGGGCGCGAATGATTCTTGCTAAAGCTCGTGAAACTTCCCAAACGCTTCTTGCTAAAGATCGTGAATGGGGTGGAGAAAGAGTCTGGATGAAATCTGCAATTGTTGAGAGAGAATTGGGCAACGGTGAAGAGGAAAGGAGGCTGCTTGATGAAGGGTTGAGATTCTTTCCTTCGTTTTTCAAGTTATGGCTAATGCTCGGTCAGCTTGAAGAAAGGCAAGGTCGTTTACCGAAAGCAAAAGAGGTATACGAGTTGGGTTTGACACACTGCCCGAATTCCACTCCCCTTTGGCTATCACTTGCAAATCTAGAATTGAGAATGAATGGGATGAGTAAGGTTCGGGCAGTGCTCACAAGGGCTAGAAAAAGAAATCCACAGAACCCAGAACTATGGCTGGCTGCAGTTCGAGCCGAGTCAAAACATGGGTCTAAAAAGGAAGCTGAGAATTTATTGGCAAAGGCGTTACAGGAATGCCCCAACAGTGGGATTCTATGGGCTGCTTCGATTGAAATGGCTCCAAGACCACATAAGAAAAAAACGACCTCTGCTGCTTACAGTAAGTGTAAGCACGATCCGCACATAACTGCTGCTTTTGGCAAGCTGTTCTGGCACAATCAAAAAATGGACCAAGCAAGGAATTGGCTTAACTTGGCAGTTGATTTGGCCCCAGATGTTGGGGATTTTTGGTCCATTCTTTACAAGTTTGAACTGCAGTGTGGAACCGAACACCAGCACAAGGAAGTCTTGCGTAAATGTGTTGCTGCAGAGCCGAAATTCGGCGAGAAGTGGCAGGCGATATCAAAGGCAGTAGAGAATTCGCATCAGCCAATAGAAGCCATCTTGAAGAAATCAGTAGCTGCCCTTGTTCAGGAAGAGAAAGATGCAGAAGAGAACAAACATCAGTAATCCCTATTCTGACTTGTTTTAGGTACTTATACATCTGTTATGTTGACTTTGTTGCTGGGAACATAATTCTTCTTTATATTTTGGAGATTATTATTTTGTTAGAGGAGCGATAAACATTTATTTTCGAACAATTTTGACTAGGTTGTGTACATTATGCCTACCTGGAAACACTAGCCATATTAGATTGTGTTCCAGATGTCTAGAAAATGTGTTCAAACAAATTTGATGGGCTGCAAGGTGATGGTAGTTTCCTTAGAGAGTACTTTTGTGGAATATATGTTTTTATGCATGGTTGATACATACTATAATATAGTTTTGTTTTTAGTTGTTACTGATTTTTGAGAGATTAGAGCCTTGATGCGATTGGCAATATAGGCAACTTTGTCACAAATAAAAAGGTCTTTATTTTGAACTTTTGAGCGTTAGCAAAAACTTTCTGTCAAGTAACTAACTAACTATGGATATTCATCAATATGCAATCTGTATATGTTAAAAGTATATATAACCTCCCCTGTACAAGCCACTTAATGAATCACATTCTATAGATTCATGTAATGCAGTTCTAATATCGCTCACCTCAATCCATAAATAGAGAAGAGACTTACTGTTTAATCATATCGTGTAATCGTGTATGCATGAATAAAATGGCTAGAAAGTTTACACTACATAGTTTGTTTGGCTATGTGTTACATTATACAGATAATATTTCTTTCACCTAGAATGACAGGGTGGTCTTTTTGGATCTGTTCGACTGAGACTTGAAAGAATGGCACGTGGTGATTGTGTTTGCAGAAGGTCCAACAGTGCAGGTAAGGAATATTTTTCTGAATATATGTCAACGCAACTTATGAGAAAGATGCATCTGGGAATAGGCTCCTTTTGGTCTATGGTTAACTCGTAAAACGAAGGTGTAGTAAGGGATGGGTATCTTAATTTCAATCACTGATACGCGTGAAATTTCAACCCATATGAAAACGGGTCAGTTTGGGTTGCTTTTGTTTAATAGAGTGTCAAATGAGTAAAATATTACAAAAAATTAGTTAAAATGAAATGGGTCGAACGAGATAAACAGGTGTCTGAAACATAACATGTAATCAAATTAGGGTGTGAAAACACGGAAGAGAGAACCGGATAGTCCCGAGATCGGCCAATTGGCCATACGCGGTCAGTCTTTTATATGTCTAAATAAGGGATGAATTAGTGAGGTGATTGCATACCTATGAGTGTATTTGTGTGTATGGCGTTAATACAAATGAAACTATAAAAGTGGGAGTTCATGAATAACAATGTTAACCAAATCATTGTTCTGCTTACTCATTCGCATTGTACAGGTTATTCCTAAAGCTCTTGTACACGTTGAGGTATGTTCCTCATAAAAATTTAATCATTAATTTTTTACATAAAACTGCATATCCTTTTGAGCCAAAATGGTTCATTTTGTAGTTAGGTTATGGTTCATGGATACAATAAGCACAGAATCTTGATTCCCAGAAATTGTACTTCATTTAACCTCTTACATTCTTAAGGCAAAAATAAAGTTTGAAAGATAAGTTAAGCGTAATATTTGAGATCATGTTGCACCTCATAATAGTTGGCATATGGAACAACTCAGAAACTTTCCGAGAAAGGGATACAGCCCAGTTTGATATGTTCTGCTCAAAAGAAAATAACGCGTACATCAATGTCTCCACAAACTTAAATGGTGACTTTATTATTCGTGTATGTCATTTATGTCATCTAACATTTTGTTCAGTCGAAAAAAACAATGGTCCATTCATCACTTACTACATAGAGTAGCTGATTACAGATGTAGTTTACTTGATATACGAATGAGCCACTTCTAGCACGAGTTCCACCATGTTCTTATACACTTACAATTGTTTCTGTTAGTTTTGTTCTAGTAACCAATGGATAGCTGGATGTCTGTTTGGTTTTAGAAATGAGAAAGAGTACTCATGGTTGAAGATGTTGCGTTTGCACAATTTTTGTCATCCACGTCGTTTTCCATTACAAATTTTTTATTGAACGCATGGTGTAGCGACCATTTAGAGGCCATATAGTAATTCTCGACAGCACACCAACGTGACACAAAGTTAAACAGGTTCGGGATGGAGATAGATGAGTTTGGGTTAAGCTTGTCTAAACCGTTACATAAACATGTTGTGTTCTGGTTGGGCAAGAGTTAATTAAGAGTAAAACACGTCAATATGAAACTCATTTAATCGCAAGCCTTATTGAACAAATAGTATAACTTGTATGTGATTTTGGATTCGGATTCAATATGGTTCTGTTATACAAACTTGAATTACGATCTTATTTTATTCAGTCAAATGATCTATTCACAAAATAAGTTTCATATTGCAAAATCACTTATCCAATCATATAGATTTCATATTTTATCCAATGAAATATGGGCAAATTGACTCTTATAGTTTCATACTTTAATTTTTTACCATTTTGAGTACTCTAAAATTTTATACCATAAGTGGGCCACTAAACTTGAGATTTTATACAATTTTAAGTACTCTTTTAATATAACATATGCGTTTTCGACCGTGCGTTTCCGCCGTTTTTGACCGTTTTCACTGATTTCGTTTGTTTTCGACCATTTTCATCCGTTTTCGCCTGATTTCGACAGTTTTTGACCATTTACGTTCGCTTTCGACTGATTTCGTCCGTTTTCGTCTATTTTGACTGTTTTCTCCCGTTTTCGACCGTTTCGACCGATTTTGATAGTTCTCGACTGATTTTGTCGGTCTTCGACCGTTTTCGAACGAAAACGATCAAAAACAGACGAAAACGGGTGAAATCGGTCGAAAACGATCGAAAACATATGCAATCGGTCGAAATTAGTCAAAAACGGTCGAAAACGAACGTAACTGGTTGAAAACTATCGAAAACGGATAAAATCTGTCGAAAACGTCGGAAAAAAGGCGAAAAACAGACGAAATCAGTCAAAAACAGACGAAATCAGTCGAAAAGGAACGTAACTGGTCGAAAACTATCAAAAACGGACGAAATCGGTCAAAAACGACGGAAAAAGGCGAAAAACGGTCGAAAACGGACGAAATCAGTTGAAACGTTCGAAAGCGGTCGAAAACGAAAGAAACGGGCGAAATCGGCCGAAAACAATCGAAAATGGACGAAATCGGTCGAAATTGGTCGAAAACTGACGAAATCAGTCAAAGACGGCGAAAAACGGTCGAAGACGAACGAAATCGGTCGAAAACGCATGTGTCATATCAAAAGAGTACTTAAAATGGTATAAAATCTCAATTTCAGTGACCCACTTATGGTATAAAATTTTAGAGTACTTAAAATGATAAAAAAATTGAAAGTAGAAAACTATAAGAGTCAATTTGCCCTAGACCTACACTTTTCGTCAATTGACTACACATTTTCACACCTTGAAAGTAATGATCACCAAATCCGTAACTTACAAGTCAACGTCATATGACAATTTAACACACCACCAAACCAATTAACCAAATACTCGATATAAAAGTTATACAAACACATCCTACAATATAAAAAAAGGTTATGATATTTAGGCCTACATAATAGACCTACAAAATAGGCCTACTCTACTCGCATGTTGACAAGTTTCAAACACTCAATCTCTCTCCTCATATTCATCAATCAAAATTTAAATTCCACCAATCATAGTTGTATATCTATTTTTAAGCACACCACTTAGGCTTATAAATCATTTTTCATAAAAAAAGATAGTGTAAACGGTTTGTTGGTCTGCACAGCCGAACCGTTGCAAAGAAGGGAACTGCGCGCGAAAGGAAAGTGACGGTAATGGGTTATACGCATGAAATGAGTCCACCTCCCATTTACCCCAACGTAATATTGAATCAATTTGTCACATGTCGTCATTGGATTGTTAGGTCTATTAGTATTTTCATTTCCTACTAATCATTTTTCTTTCATCAATCGTTTGAAGAGTATTGTTATTAGTACCTCCTTGTACCACTCACAAATAATCAACGCATTCATTAACCACTCACAAATTAGGAACATTGTACTGTTCTTGAATTAACTATCAACATGCGGTTGAAATCACAATATCAAAAGTTACAACGAAAAGGGTTGAATGTAATATGTTAACATGTACTAGTTATAATCTCCGTGCGCGCACGAGTTTTTTTTTTAAATATTCAATAATGTATTTTTATTTATTAAAAAACAAATAGATTAAATTTTGTTTTTCTTCTTTTAATTACGGTTCTTAATTATAGTTTATAATTATGTTTGATGTAGGTGGTACCATGTGTGGTATAGTCGTGAAACTCACACTGTTAAATGAAAAACTATGAAATCGATTATCAATGTATTATCAACGGAGATCTAACATATCAATGATTGATTGTTGAAAATATATAAGTAAATAATACTCAATCTGTCCCATTTTTATTGTTCAAGTTTCCTTTTTGAGATGTCACAATTTAATTGTCCACTACTAAAAATAGATAGGGAAGTTTGATCAAGTTTACTATATTAACTTTGTTTGAAATTATTATTACAAACTTTAAAGAAGACTTTAATTAATTAGCTAATGGTAAAACTGTCAATTGGTAAAAAAAAGAAAGAGAAAGTAGTAAGGCTGGAAATATCAATAGCGTGAGGGGCTTTTCGTAACCAATTGTGAGCCATGCTCACGAGTGAGCCTCACTAAATCATACCAAACTCATGCGTGAGGAATTGCAAAAACTAGTTATAATGGTGAGCCGAATGCTTTTATTTATTTAATTGTTTTGTGAGAGTGGGTAGGATATTTTGTGGGGTATATTTGTATAAAGTGAGTATTTAATTAAATGGTATGTTCGGTGAGGGTTCCGGTGACTGATAAGGGTGAATTGTTAGAGGGAGTGGGGATGAAAAGTTGAAGAGAGAAAGCTGATGTGACGCTGATATGTCCGGTGAGGAGGTGTTTTTTGCGGTGACTGATAAAAACAGCCTAATAAATGCATTTTTCTTAAACTGTGTGTTTTTTGTCGGAGGACAATAATTTTGGGACGGAGAAAGTATGTCGATCGAGATGATATAATAATTTCTGACGAAAGCTCGTTTATTCGACGATATTGTAGTTTTCTCTTTTACTTGGTGTAGATCTAGAAGCAAGCTTAATTTTAGTCGGTTAGATTGGTTGAAAAACCCGATGTTAATTTCCTTGTAATTTCTTCCTAACTCGTTGCTAGTGTTTTAATGAATCTGCCGTTCAAAAAAAATAAGGCACGTATCAAACAGAAATGAACATAATTATGATACATAAAAATGTATGTATAAATAAAACATCAAAAGTACAAATAAACATTTTGACTTGTTATTTTAGGTCAGTTTAAGTCGTTTAGATATACGTAGAAACTATACTAACAACTTGTCCAACTGCAATGACCTGATAAGCATCCAAGTGCCCTATAACTCATGAATAAAACCCTCAATTTACAATCCTCCTAAAACAAACATGTCAGGTTATTTCCTGTACAAAACACGTTAATATACCAAGTAAAAGATTTCATACGAGATTTGCATTACCTGATCTAGCTTCCATTTGACATTACATAAAAATAGGGACAAATTATAAATATACATATTTGGTGACAAAAACGCAGTCGTTTTGACTGTGGGCCCTTAGCTACAGTAACGGGCCAGCCCGAACAGTTTTTTTTTTTTTTATTTGGTGACAAAAACGCAGTCGTTTTGACTGTGGGCCCTTAGCTACAGTAACAGGCCAGCCCGAACAGTGTTTTTTTTTTTTTTTTAATATATATGCACAAAGTAGGAGGGAAAAAAAATATTACAAAAGTTTCGATTTATTCAGATAAAAAAAATACCCGCGGAAACACGATACCTAATAACTTTAAAATAATCGATATGGTCACAAACGTACAACCCATTATATTAAAAAAAACTCATATAGCAAAAAAAAAACACTTTAAACATGAGGCCCAACACATAAGCCATATAAAAAAAATTGTTACTAATATACACATAATATACATATTTGGTGACAAAAACGCAGTCGTTTTGACTGTGGGCCCTTAGCTACAGTAACGGGCCAACCCGAACAGTTTTTTTTTATTTATTATTTTTTTATTTATAAATTTGTATGCACAAAGTAGGAGGGAAAAAAAATATTATAAAAGTTTCAATTTATTTAGATAAAAAAAATACCCGCGGAAACATCTTCGATACCTAATAACTTTAAAATAATCGATATGGTCACAAACGTACAACCCATTATATTAAAAAAACCCATATAGCAAAAAAAAAAACACTTTAAACATGAGGCACAACACATAAGCCATATAAAAAAAATACAAAAAAAGGAAATATCCGGGAAAAAATTAGGCCAAAAAAACCCAAAAATAGCCTAAAATCTGGCCCAAAGTAAAAAAAAAAATACAATACGGACCCTCACCTTTTAACTATTTACGATTTTCTTACACAAAAATTCACGTAAAAAAAAATTATTCGGAAAAAAATTAGCCCCGCCGCAACGCGCGGGTTCTTTTGCTTGTACTACACATTCTAGAAGTAAAATGACGTCGTTTCACACTGCTACAGTGCTTAGCTACTGTACCCGGCCCACTGGGTTCGGTCACTGTTCATCGCCCAAAAAATAACACTGCTACAGTGCTTAGCTACAGTACCGGTCCACTGGGTTCGGTAAATATAAAAAAAATTATAATCCCCTTCCCCTTCTTTGGCAAAAAATAAGAAAAAAAAAATTATGGGACGTACTCTCATTTTTAACTATTTACGAATTTCTATCGGCTTGGGAAAAAAAACGCGCGATTGTCATTTAATATAAGAACAAAAACAAACTATTAAACATGAGACCGAAAAAAAGAAAAAAAAATATACTACACATTTTAGAAGTAAAACGACGTCGTTTCGTACTGCTACAGTCGTTAGCTACAGTACCCGGCCCACTGGGTTCGGTTACTGTTCATCGGCCTAAAAAAAAACTTTATAATCTCCCCCCCTTATTTGGCCAAAAATAAAAAAAAAAAATTTATGGGACGTACTCTCATTTTTAACCATTTACGAATTTCTATCGGCCTGGGCCAAAAAAAAAACGCGCGATTGTCATTTAATATAAGAACAAAAACAAACTATTAAACATGAGACCGAAAAAAAGAAAAAAAATATACTACACATTTTAGAAGTAAAACGACGTCGTTTCGTACTGCTACAGTCCTTAGCTACAGTACCAGACCCACTGGGTTCGGTTACTGTTCATCGCCCCAAAAAAAAAAACTTTATAATCCCTCTCCCCTTCTTTGGCCAAAAATAAGAAAAATATTTATGGGACGTACTCTCATTTTTAACTATTTACGACTTTCTATTGGCCTGGGCAAAAAAAAAAAACGCGCGATTGTCATTTAATATAAGAACAAAAACAAACTATTAAACATGAGACCGAAAAAAAAACAAATAATGCCCACAACAACGCGCAAAAAATTAACGTCCGCAGCAACGCGCGGGTAATCTTGCTTGTTAGTCACATTTATTGACTTTAGGACCATTTACACTAATGTATACACATATATATATTGGTCAAAGTTCATGTTAAAGAGAAGATTAATTAAGAGAAACAAAACTGAACGAATCATATGAAAATCAATAAGCAATTCCAATCAACCGTTACAAAATATATTATATGCAGTTTCAATAAGCAATCCAAACAGCTCATATATAAGCTAAAAAGTTGCAAGAAACGATACCAAACAACCCGCATATGAGCTACGCATTTTAAATAAGCACACCCAAACAGCCCCTGCAAAATGGGTTAATTTAAGTTATGCCAAACTTAGAAGCATAAATAGTCCTAATTACAACAGAGGTCAACGCTAAACACGTAAATATAAAATCTAATATCATGTGACTAAGGTGTGTATTGTGTTGGGATTTAATAATCTAGGTAACCAATTAGCTTACAAGTACGCAGCGGAATAGATCTAGTTTTAGCATATAGATTAACACATATAAATTAAACAAGTAATTTACTAACCTTTTGTTTAATGATAAATATCAATAAACTTACGCCGGACCTTGATCTTGAAACGAGTGATTAAATTACCACATCTACGGTTGCTCACACAACACGAACAAGTACACCACCATGCTAGTAGTCACTTCACAATTTCCAAAACAACTTGTGTTTAATGCTTGTTCTAAATCCGATCCAAATACCAAATGGTATACGTTTGGATCGAATAGCGAAACAAATAAAAATAAAACATAAAACAAATAAAAATAAAACATACAATATGGGAATCGAACCTAAGTCTATTAGCACAACTGTAAGCAACACAACCACTAGACTATAAGTGTTTTAATAGTAAACCCGATTTGCTTACATCTTGAAATCATGCATGTATATAAATTATTCATACATACTACGTATGTTGATCATATACATTCAAATTAATATGTTTCTTGTTTTGTGTTGCCGAACATGGGATAAACAAAAACATAATTACTGTTACTTTGAGTTGTGGGTTTTGAGAAGGATTTTGAGGAGGTGAACGAATCATAAAGATTCGGTTAGGGTTGATTTTTATGGATCGAGTCTCCCAAAAAGTGAGGTCAAGGATTGCATATATAGAAACTAAACTTGTCCACCAAGTTTAGCCCATCACCTCCTCTTCTTTTGGAAATCGACGATCTCCTCCCCTCTTGGATCCTTCTAGACTACCGGCCATAACAAGGGAGTACCGAAGGATTCGGTTTTTGACATCTAGGTCCTTCTCTTTTTATTTAACGTGTAATAATTAGTTTATAACGTCAAACGGTTAAACTAATAATCGCTAAATATATTTTGTGAAGTACATTATATATTTAATAAACATAAGCGTGTTATATATATTAAATACATAACAAACGTACTTTTCGTGTCTTAACGTGTGCGCCCCCAATAGGCTCACGTATTTCTAACGTATCTCGTGCTAACCGACTACCATAACCCAACAGCTTCCACTTGGTAGTGGGAGTAGCACTTAACACTTATACTCATAATTGGCAAAGTCTAGCAACCCACACAATTACTTTTAAATTAGAAATATTTGAGATAGAGTTTCAAGAATAATCTCAGCTGTTAATGGTTATAAATTTCTTGCTTTATAATCATCCCTTTGTTACAGATACCGTTAAACCATGAATATGGATCCTATGTCATTCCATATAGTTTAACATTATGTTTCTCGTTATAGAAATAATTCAGACATACCAAATGTAATCAAGAATCATCTTGCATTACCCTTTGGGTACGGCCATACAATTATCTGATTAAATCTGGAGAGGGCCCAATGGTATCTTTCTGCATAAATCAAGTGGAGGAACAAATCCTTTGTTGACTATAAGTGTTGTGGATGCTGCTTCACATACACTCTGAAAAATAGCTTTTATAACTACCTTG
This sequence comes from Tanacetum coccineum, assembly GCA_026074375.1. Lineage (NCBI taxonomy): Eukaryota > Viridiplantae > Streptophyta > Magnoliopsida > Asterales > Asteraceae > Tanacetum > Tanacetum coccineum. Next base: position 39,410 of record BQNB010020408.1, on the reverse strand, counting down.
TTTCAGGACAACGTTTGGCTATAATCACAGAGAGATATCCACACATACAGAACTTACTTGCATCTCAAGTCTAAGGACGATTTATATAAACCATTTTGACATTTTACTCATGACATGGATCTAAAAGTAAATGCTCGAAGGTTGGGGTATCCAATATGCATCCCTTGTGAATACATATGAGTTTGGTGGGAACAAATCCATATATTCACGGAATATAACCAACACTCATATTTGCCTTACATAACAATATTCCCATATTGTTAACTGGCAATTGACATATTTAGAACGATAAGAAATCATTCATGGATTAAACATGAAAATATAGGATAACAATTTTTATACGAATGAAGAGCAAATACCAAGTATCTTTATTCATCAGAAAGTAAAAAAATTGTCTTACAATCCTAATTATCCAAAAAACTAATAAAACAGATATGCATGATACTAGTTAGTAAGTTGAAGTCTAATGTTTCCAACATTCTCAACTTTTCTTTTGCAAGAAAACTAAATAGTCATCTGAGTAAACTTTCCGAATACTTGTTTCAAATTCACATAATTGTGAAAGATTTGAATAATAAGATGAGTGTCTTATTGTTCACGTGCATACTATTGCAAGAGTCATAGTATGGACAAGGTAATAGTACCTTTTATAGGGTATTTGAAGTCAACAACATACCTATCTCAGACAGTCATCTTTACAGTTTCTTAAAATGTAAAGTATTCTCATTCTTTAATGTGTAATGCAATACTGCTCTTAAGTGAGCATATCTAGTTAACAGATTTATCATAAATGATGAAATCCTTCTTGAACTAGAATTGATTATTCTCTAGCATCAGTTGTACACAAACAACATTATGCCTTATATAATTCGTAAACATTTGTATTTAACAGTCATCTAAATTCTCTCAATTAGATATAGCTATCTAAAATCTCTCAATTAGATACTGTTGTTGTTAGCTCATCTTGCTATCGTGCAAAAGTAACAACCAGTCTCATACACAACATAATATATACATGATGAACCCTTAGTTAAAAAACACAAGGTTTCCATCCATGTACTAAATTATCTCAAGTGAAATATATCATTTAAGACTTGCTTCAATGACATATTACATTTGTGTTGGACTTAATTTCCGCATACGTTTAACTTAATAAACATTTATTCCAAGGTCGTTTGTTTCATCCTAAATTCCCAAGTGAAGTTTCATTCCAACCTTAAGGATAATATCTAGCTTATGTGGAATGATACTTTCGATATGTCATACAACATATGAATTTAAGAAAACAACATGGTGCTCCCACTCAATGTCAGATATACTCAGGAGTCATCTTAATTTAATCAGAATCATATTGTAATTAATTCAAGATCCCAGCTCCTAGATGCATGATCCAATCCACACTTGGATTCTTTCAATCCTTGTATACTAAATAAGAATATATAGACATTTAAACCCTTTTTGATGACACACCATCCACGGCAATGTAATCATTAAGGAAATAGTCTTGAAATATTAATTGTCATATTCAAATATAGACACCTTAACCCTTATGATTACACAACGTCCTCGCCAAAGTAATCATATCAGGAAAGAGTTTATGAACCTTAATTTGAACTTATTTACATTTCAAGAAAATCAGTATGACATTAGATATCCGTTTTATATAATTAAACGTGGCAAAAAAGACAAGATTTCTAATCAGAGCGTCAAATCTTGAGTAAGATCAAAATACATATGTCCAGTCATGCATTAATATGTAAATAATTGGTGTCCGTTAATAGAGCCTTTTCCTTCAAAAGAAACTTATTCTAACCTCACAGGTTTACTATTCTTGGGGAAAGATCAATCAGCTCAAAACTTGATTGAGGATTTAAGACTGCATCTTATCATTCATATTCTAAGACCTGTTATCAAATTCAAGATTTGATAATGAATCCTTAGCAATTTAGTAGTTTGAAACGATACTCTAATATTAATATTCCCAGCTTTGATATTACAATAGCAATCAAGTGAATAAGGCATCCTTTGTGGATTTATGAATCAAAGTTCTAATATACCTTTGGTTCAACCAATTTACATGTTAAACACCCTCATGTAACATTAGCAAGTGGATTTAGAAGGTTATGATTTTTGTTTCTTTGAATATCTTCAATCTATAGATGCCCCACTTACATCTTTTGTAAGAAGAATACTTCTCTAAATACTAAGTAGTTTTAGCAACAATAAAATTATTCTTAATAGGACAACAAAATGCATTTATAATTCTCATCTCTAGCTTGTTAAATAAATATGCTTCATACAGATATTAACCAATTTTTAAAACTTTTAAATCACGACATAGTGGGATTTCACCCAATGCCACATATTAATGTCCTTGAATACGCCTTTCTAGGTTGACACAATATTAAGTGTAATATGATACACGCAAAATTCTAACCTTGATCGATTTTGGAGGTAGAGTAATTAAAGTTATCAGAAATCAAACAATATAAATATAGTTTATTTCAACACAATAGACATACCATAATATATGTGGTATTCTATGAGTATTGGAATTATAAGACTCTATCAAAATTCTATTAGAGAATTAATTCTCTTTTAGGTCAAAATGCTTGTTTAAATTGGATTCGAGCCAAAATTTGAATGCAAATATTTAAAGAAACCAAGTGCATGCTAGAATGTATATTTCTTGAATTAAGCAAGAACTCTTTGTTCATGTGTTCACAAGAAGACAGAACAATTCAAGAATCCATGTTCTTGTGTTTACAAGAAAACAAAACATGTCAATTATACATTATATAATTCAAGGACCTCACATTATGTGTTAACAAGAAGACATAACAATTGTACTACATACTTTTATTTTCTGAGTCCATTGAGTAATACAAGAACTTTAATAATAATGTCCTTCGCAAGCAACACATAATTAGACTTACGTAAAGTAATCAAGAACCTAAAACTCTTTCTTTTGAAGTTTAAATATTAATTGTCATAGTTAATTTCATACTTCAAAATCATGAATTATTATCATTAACCATGATTATATTAACTCTAAATCATGTAGTAAATTATATTAACATTTTTATATTATAATCTTTGACTTTTAATGTAAATAGAGCGAGACAAACATCCTTCCGTGTTTAAGTCCTACGGACGATTGATTAGCTTCCTTACCTTGCCGGTCAAAGAAACCAATAATCTCATATGTTATATGTTGTTCCTTGCCTACATTTAAGATTATTCCCACTTGTGTACGGGAACAACATTATTAAGGTTTTAAAACAAATAATACGACAAATCGCTCTCAGTTCTGTATAAACAACAGATAGAGTCATAGATATTACAAGCAGAATTCTCAAACTATTAATTGATTAATAGAGGGAATTGTGGATTATTATTCTATAGATAACATATCGTAAAACAAACCTCAGATATGGAACTTGTTATCGATATAATAAAATGCAATCTTACTATAAAACATGTGTTTGTTCATATTCGGAAAGAACTGTACTTATTTCAAAGCAAGCTAGAAATAATAATGGGCACACTAACCAAAGAAATAAAATCTTGTATCTCCCCCTGAATTTTGGACACCATTTACAAGAATGGTCATTTCATATATAAAATGCAAATTTTCCACTGATTTGTCCAACAATTTAAAGTGTTACATCACCTGAATACATCAAATAGCAAGTTATTTACTTTTCTATTCTCTTAACTCCTACAAGTGATAATTACTTAGGTATTCAGCAAAGAATATGAAGAAACCTACTTGTGTAGATGATGGACTAGCCAATTTTTTGCTTTCTTATTAACATTGACTATTAGGCATGCAATTCCTTCTTTATCGACTGCATAGCCACAAGGGTAATTAGCGCTTCAGGAAGAATATAGTCAAGAAACACAATACCTAGCAGATATGCTAGTAATTTCTTTAGCTCGTTTGGCGAGTTTAACTCATACACATGACAAATGCAAGGATGTATTTATTTTTGGTAGCAATAGACAAAATGTTCTATAGTTACTCAAAATATTATCCTTTCAATTATTTCAAAGCCGAAAAAAAGGTAATGAAAGACAGTAAATGATTTAATTGTAAATGAAATTTTCAATTATAACTCCTATCTTATTCTTTTCACCCAATGATTATAGAATAAGAAGGTACAAGACAACCTTTTCTACTAGAAATGAGACTATGTTTGTCTTTATAAAGAAAAACAAACTTCGTTTACGAATTATATTCACAAAACACAATTAATCAAAACATAGAAAGGTTCAATTTAGTATTTTCGATAATTAAATTCTTAATAGAATTAACTACCCAATTAATTTACTAATTAAGACTAAGATCCAACTTGACCTCAAACTTATTACCAAAGGTCTGACCAGGGCGTAAACAAGTGGGGCAAAAGGTAAGCGTCGAGCGTTAATTGCATTTTAATGCAACTCTTAGATTTATGATACTTGTCAAAACATTAGTAATCAAGTTATAATGTTAAGAGCATGTTTAGTATTATCTTATGCCTCGGGTCTAAGGTCTGACCAAACCTACTCGAATTAAGTCGACGATGCAAGAACGCGGAAAAATCGCCAGAGGTCTGACCAGTGCATGAAATTCGCTATGGGTTGGAATGGCCCTAAGGTCTAACCAAAGAAGTCAAGCCAAATGCACGTGTTCGTGGTTGGCTGGCATAGACTTAAAATTTTCAAAGGGGTATAAATGTGTTAAAACGTGTACAAAGAAGCATGCAAACGACTTTGTAGCACTAATTTTATAAAACCTTTTACTAGGCGACATTGTAGTGATACATAAGGTTCTCGGTAACTCCAATCAAACGCACAAAGAAGCGGAGAAACATGTCAGCGCGAAGCTTATTAAAAACCTTATTTCTTTAGGGAATTGCGTAAAAATGACCCGCCTTAAACTTCTCTATAAGTTTGTTTTATTTTGGATAGCGCCGTAACTTTCCCATAGATCCATAATGTCCAGTTTTTAATTCATGAAAAACAAGTTTCATAGTTTAATGTCTTATTAATTTCTTCAAAAATAAAATTTCCACGAAACAAATAGCAGGTTACCATGAACATGATATTTAGGCGTGTGAATTAATAGACAGGTTAATATCATCTTTCTGAATAAGTATTAGTCCGTATTGCATATTGATTAGGCCTGTAAATAAGTAAACAAATATGCATATCAAGATACATAATACAAAGATGGCATTAATTAAACAAGTAAACATGTAAAATCTGAGTTCTCTTGCGAGTCTTCCCCAAATGGAGAACTATAAGACCTTTACTAGGTTTTCTGCTAAGTACCTTGTAAAACGCAGCAGATCATAACATATGTTTCAATAATAGTCATGTTAACAAGGCGTATAATTAAAACATAAACGTGTAACCCATAAATCTAAAATGAGTTGACTTGTGATGCCACTGTTGGGATTTAATAATCTAGGTAACCAATTAGCTTACGAGTACGCAGCGGAATGGATCTAGTTTTAGCATATAGATTAACACATATAAATTAAACAAGTAATTTACTAACCTTTTGTTTAATGATAAATATCAATAAACTTACGCCGAATCTTGATCTTGAAACGAGTAATTAAATTACCACATCTACGGTTGATCACACAATACGTCGAACAAGTACGCTACCATGCTAGTAGTCACTTCACGATTTCCAAAACAACTTGTGTTTAATGCTTGTTCTAAATCCGATCCATATACCAAGTGGTATACGTTCGGATCGAATAGCGGAACAAATAAAAATAAAACCCAAAACAGACAATATGGGAATCGAACCTAAGTCTTGTTAGCACAACTGTAAGCAACACAATCACTAGACTATAAGTGCTTTCTAGCACTAATAGTAAAACCGATTTGCTTACATCTTGAAATCATGCATGTATATTAATTATTCATACGTACTACGTATGTTGATCATATACATTCAAATTAATATGTTTCTTGTTTTGTGTTGCCGAACAGGGGATAAACAAAAACATAATTACTGTTACTTTGAGTTGTGGGTTTTGAGAAGGATTTTGAGGAGGTGAACGAATCATAAAGATTCGGTTAGGGTTGATTTTTATGGATCGAGTCTCCCAAAAAGTGAGGTCAAGGATTGCATATATAGAAACTAAACTTGTCCACCAAGTTTAGCCCATCACCTCCTCTTCTTTTGGAAATCGACGATCTCCTCCCCTCTTGGATCCTTCTAGACTACCGGCCATAACAAGGGAGTACCGAAGGATTCGGTTTTTGACATCTAGGTCCTTCTCTTTTTATTTAACGTGTAATAATTAGTTTATAACGTCAAACGATTAAACTAATAATCGCTAAATATATTTTGTGAAGTACATTATATATTTAATAAACATAAGCGTGTTATATATATTAAATACATAACAAACGTACTTTTCGTGTCTTAACGTGTGCGCCCCCAATAGGCTCACGTATTTCTAACGTATCTCGTGCTAACCGACTACCATAACCCAACATATTGCATATCAGCTAGGCTAGAGAGAGAGTAGTTCGCTATTGTAAACATGCCCATAACTTTATCTAGCGACACTTCTATTCTATTATAGTATAATGTACTCGTATTAGAGATTTAAGATTGACTCATTCAATCATGAAAATTGGACTAAAATAAGATAAAATACAATCGCCAAACGAATAGCTAGTTGCTTACTAAGCTTTTAAGCACCATAAATAAGCTTACATAAACACCTTAGAGGTTAGTATTTTAAAACAGAAACCTCACATTTTAACCGTAAGCGGATAGACAGAAGTAGGGTTGTTCGTGTTGTTGCCCGTTAATGTTCTTCCCTCGCGTGGGTTACATCCTACATAAGAAAAAACTCGAATAAAGATCTTGGCAAAACCTGTATGTGTGTAACTTTGTATGTGTAGGTGTATGTGAGTCGACTTTAACAAAACCTGAATAATGTGTATAAATCTTGTTTGTTTCAAATCACATAATAAACAACTTGTGACACCCCGCAAATTTCTAATCAATATTTTAGCTGTTTTCGGTTGGTAATTTAAAATTTTAATGTTTCGTTTAATATTTATGGGTAACCTGGAAGTTGTTCCGTTATTTACTGAGAATCATTGCCAGAAGTGATTTGTGCATCCAATTATTGTAGTCTTTCGTCAGTAGACTCGTTTTTACGTTTTTAATTGATATTTAAAATTTCAGAAATTTACGTGAAGTCGTTATTCGTTTTTGTTACTTGCGTGTTCTGGATAAACACTAATAACATAAGTATATGCAAGGAACCTTGAAATTAAATAAAATAAGAGCAAGTGTTTGCAACCGGATACGCACACACATGTACACTTGGGATACCATTTTGAATTTGTAATTCTAGGAGACATGTTTCCCTCAAATTGGCTTAATACTAGTCCTTTACCTACACACCCATTGGAAGATCAAATTGGTCCCCTTGGGGCCTTGTCCTTGCCGATGGCACACACACACACACCCCTTGGATACCAAAATTTGAATCAAGTATACATATCCCTATTCATTCATTCTTTCATTTCTCATCACTTTCTCACACTAGAAAAATAAACACACACATCCTCTTTTTCTCTTCTCTCTTGTTTGAACCATCAAACACACACAATTCTTACTTTTCAATCTTTGATCAAAACCTTTGAAGATATTGTGTTCGGGTTGATATTCGGGTAGTTTTTAAACAACGTTTGGGTTGTTCTTAGTTTCTAATAATCTTCTCGTCACATTTTCTTGTAAGTCATCTCTTGTTTTTCATAAATGAGTTGTACTTTTGCATTCGTATGATCATTCCGAACAAGGCGTATAAAGCGGATCATTGTGAAAATCATTATCAATTTTTCTATAAAACTACAAGTCTCAAAGTTTAATCTTTTTATTTATAAATGGAAGATCATGAAAAGTAGTTGTACTTTTGCGTTTAAAAGTTCGTTGCGATTATTTTGAAATATATATTGTTATTACTACGGCTATATCATTTATTTAAGATTATCATATATAGTGAATTTAAATATTGAAGGTGAAGGAATTAAGTTAGATGTTGGTTTTGTTGAAAGCGTGAATTGAAAGTCGATGAGGGTTAGGTTTATAATGGATTTGTTGCGATATTTGCGGTGTTGTCGAAAATCGATCGGATAGACTTTTTAAGTCCATATGGTTCGAACCATATGTGTCTCACACATGGTGTTTTAAAAACTTATTTGTCATGTTGGTAACTTAATAAAATGTAGGATCGTGATTAAGTTAGTTGTCGGATATTCTTACGGGTCAATAAAAGATGTACTTTTATAAAATGGATATTTTTACGAGTCGAGTCGGATAAAAATGAAAAGCTGATATTTTTAGAAAGGTCATGTCAAAATTTTATAAACTCTATAAACGTGTCAAAAAATACACTTTTATTATTAAACTAATAATAAAATGAAGAATAACGTTAAGAGTCGAGTTTAGGTCAACATTTGCAGTTATTGAGTCAAACTTTGGTGCGTCGGGTCACTAAAAGATGAAATACACTAAAAGACGAAATACACTAAAAGACAAAATACATTAAAAGACAAAATATTTTTGAAGATGTTTCAAAGTGTCGATACTTGTCAAAACTTATAACTTTCAAAAGTACGTTTTGAAAAGGATACGCCGTGTCTACTCATGCTCGGATGATCAGCTCTTGCCTTAACCGTTATTCGTTGTACATCATTCTTAAATGACAACTATATGCTAGGTTGTCGCTAGGACCGTGTGATTCGTCTTCACTTGATTGATTTGTTTTTATCTACAACTCGCTCAAGGTGAATTCATAGCCCCACATTTTACTCGTTTTGAATAAATGTTTTATAACTTGGGATGAGAAACATTGCTTGTTTTTAAAACTGGACACAAGTACTATACGTGAGATTTCCCTGTTTGCGTGTTCCTTAAGTAGCGTTTAGACCACTATTGCCCGAATTATCATGAACCGTTAATTACCTTAAACTGACTGGCTGGTTAAGTAAGCGCGAGTGAATAAATAAATCTATTAAGACTAATTATCCCTATCCGGGTAAGAAGCACTTACTTGTTCGAGTTTACCAAGAATAAACAGATATATGTCATGTCGAATCTAGTTAGGTGGTCTTTGGTCGGACACCTGTAAGGGCAAGCAATTATATGGTAGTGTACATGCTACTTTCCACTATTAGATTCGGTGTCATGAGCTTAGTGCAACGTAAATGCCTCTTTATGTGAAGTTGTATCTATTATAACTGTCGCATACGTTTTGAAATCTTGTGGTCCACTATAATAACGTTTGAACTAAACCTGTGAATTCACTAACTTTATGTTGACGTTTTAAGCATGTTTTCTCAGGTGCTTAGCTTGGATGTCATTGCTTGATTTATGTGAAGTCTGTTTGCCCGGACCGGATTTCAAGAACTTATCTATGATATACCTATGTTTAAATACCGTTGTTGAACTCAATTAAGTTTCTGCATTTTAACTTTTAATCATTTGGTTTGATCGATGTAAAACTTATTACTATTTTAATTTAACGCAACGGTGTTTATTTTTAAAACGTACCCCTAGAGGTCGTTCTTTATGCTTTGAAACTGAGATACTCATGAAGGTCATGCCCCCGGACGCTTATTCAGATTGGACTCTATTTGGGGGTGTGACAGATTGGTATCAGAGCCAGGTTATAGAGAACCAGGTAATATAACTAGGTCTGGTTTATAACAAATATGTGATCCTACGTGATTATATGTGCTTTACGTAATCTTACGTATACGTAATATGTATATGTAATATATAAGTATATACTAAGTAAAACTGATATTACTATAATTATATTATATTTTATCTCGTTATACCGTATTCGATGGCCCATTCATTCATCCATTCATCTATGCATTCATTTACCCATTCATTCATTCATTTTTCCTGCATCATGCACGGTTGATATAAAGGAAATTTATATAAACTTTTGCTTATGCAAGTCATGGCCATCTCCGTTATCTCAGTTTCATCATATTCGTCAGAGGAGAGTGTGGGGACACCAGCTGGACGAGTTATCTTGTTTGGCACTATCCCTATCACCATCCCAGATACTACACCTACTGTGACCCCACCTGCTACTTATATTGATACCACCTTGATACCTGATGAGATCCCTACTGTTTCACCTATTATACCATCATCTCTAGATTACACACCCGCGTCACCTGATTACTCACCCGCATCTGATACAGAGTTTGATCCATCCGAGGATCCGTCATCAGATAATATACCACCGCTACCAACTACTTCACCATTCCTATTATCGACTGATAATTCTTCAGACAGTGACATTCATAATACACTACCATCACCCGCCTATGGTACACCATTTACTGAGATCACCCTTTCTACCTAGAGACCACTTGCAGCATCTGGTGCACTTCGTTGCCGAGTCATGATTCTTGCACACAGACAGCCTATTCCTCATGGCCGACCGTACCGCTACCATCCTAATGGACCGAAACACATGATGACTGCGAGGAAGAGGGTTGGGCCGCTACCTACACATCGTCTTGCCGTGATACATTCAGTTGACTACTCTTTATCAGATCTCTTTACCTCTGATGATTCGTTAGAGACTTTATCGGATTCTTCTTCAGATGACTTATCCGATTCTTTCATTCATCTTCGGATCATTCATCACTAGCACTACCATCGGGTACGAGATCCAGTCATCAGTTATGTTTATCAGTACCGAGTATTCCTTATTTATCTGCTGCTACTACCGAGAGACTACCTCATACTTCTTCTGTAAGTCCTTCTCGCAAGAGGAGTAGGTCCCCTGCCGCATGTGTACCGATATCTTCACATATACTTGGAGCATTGTCACCAGCACGCGTAGATCTTTTACCACCACCTAAGAGGATTACGAGTTCTGATTCTGTGACAGATTTAAAGGATTGTTTGGATGAGAGTTTTGAGTCGTTTGTACCTAGAGAGACTAGTTTGAGGGATGATGTTGTTGTCAGGGGTAGTGATGAGTGTTGACGTTGGTCGGGTGCAAGTTTTACATTTATAATCGAGACTAATGAAATTACCAACGAAACATACAAGCAAGTATACTCGTTCAATCGTAGTAAAGTCGGACAAGTCAAGTTCGTTCCACGGGACTTGGTCTAAACCAATACTAGGTAGCAAGAAAGACACTAAGGTTGTCACGGCCATTAGCGTCACAACATCAAGGTAATTACTTAAGCAAATTCGTTCCATTTTTAAGATTATACTTATGCGAGAAATCCATGTCATTGATATCCATGTTTGATTATATTGGTTAAACAAGTGTATATGATTCACAAAACCCATCTATATATGACTTGACTCCGTGGTGTACTTCACCAAATCATATTTATGCATGAAACTAATGACGAACCTTTTCGACCTATGAACATCATTAACACCAAGCCAATTAAGTATGTTTGCTAGATAATTGATGCTCCTAAGTGATTCAACAAGTCCTTTCGCCCTATATTTGAATTCAAGCCTTTTTGTTCATCTTTTTGATTATGATGGTAGATTTCAATTACCAAAACCCTTTTTTAGTTTGTCACTACTAATAGAGAATAGCCTACGCCACGAAATCCCTTTCGACCTATGATTCTGTGGGTATTCACAAATCATAGAAAAGAACTCAAGACATAAATAAACCACATGTTCACAAAAATCATCATTCATACACAATCAAAATTTCACCAAATCATTTCATTCCACACATAAGTATTATGAGACTACTCCATATATAAATTCATTTCACAAATCCAACATTCAAATGATAAATTTAGACACATCTTAGAAATGTTTTTAAAGATTAATACCTATAAAGATTCCTACAAGTTTGGTGATGTAGCTCGCCAAAGGCCTCCAATTGCCATAATCAACATAACTCCAAGAGTGGTGGTTCTTCCTTTAAATTCGTCCTCACACTCTCCTGGATTTGTAGATATATTTCTACAGCTTTTAGGGTGAATATAGGTGGTGGAAACTTAACCTAATTGAGGGTTAAGGGTTTCTTGTTATTGTTTTTAGGTCAAAACCTCCACTACTATATATATTACTTCCTAACCGACTTAAGAAGTAAATGAAATTCCCCTCAGTTGATATTATGAGTACATGATCGGTTTCTAGGCATTATGGTTCGTTAATACTCTCATAATTACAAAAATGTAATTGACACCGTGGTCCTGCCGGGCGGCAAAGTCTTGCATTGGACGGCAATACAATCGAGCTCTCTGCCGGGCGGCAATCCCTTTTTGGGCGGCAGAGTGCTCGTCGCAATGTGCGATCTTCACTTTTCTTCGTCTTTCGTCCTCCGATCAACTTTTTATCCCTCGGGCTAATTCATACCACATGTTTATGACCCAAAGTGCATATTTTACTGTTCCAGAGGGGTCTTCAAATCAAATATCGAATTAGCACTCACTTCATAGCTTCTTTTCTTCACTTCGTATCTTTCGGCTAGCTGCAACACAAGAAACTCATATTGCACAATAACAGGGGTAAAAGTAGTATTATTTAACCAATTAGCACATATAAAACCAAGATAACGCATCCCAAAACATACCAAATCTAGGCGTTATCAAATTCCCCCACACTTAAGTTCTGCTCGCCCTCGAGCATGCTCATTCTTTAAAATCAAAAAGTTACTTCAAAATTAGTATCACAACAACTCCGAAAGACAACGTAAGAACCAGGTAATTTATCAAAAGGATTCTTATTTACTTTCTGTTTGTAACTAAAGCTGGTTAAATTTACAAACTCCTAGTTACCAAGTAAGTTATTTCCTAACTCTCTGATGAACTACCACTATTACGTCTTCTTCCTTCGTCTTCATAATTTATAGCTTCATTGGCTATTTATTCACTTTTTTTCTTCGATCAACCTCTGATCTACTACTACATAGTTGGTAACTAGTAATTTCCAGACTTAACCACTAGTTATTATAGCACAATATATATTTTTTATTAAAAATGGTCTACTATTACCTTTATCATTTAAATTACCTTTATCTCATTTTAGGCATGTGTTGCAGAACAAAATTTTAAAAATCGAATCTTTTCCTAATTACTTTCCCTCCCCTACACTTAAGTTTGGCATTGTCCTCAATGTAAGTAAACGAACTTCAAAGTAAAGGAAATAGGAAAAGTTAGGACAATCGATACTACCCGATTTTCGACACAATCCTCATATGTGGTTTCGAGTATGCGAATCAAGTTCCTTCCGAACTCGGGTATGATAAACCACCATGTATGTCAACACATGTCAAACCTGCAAATACTACAAATATACCGCATTTCCCAAAATAACATGATAAATAAAAACATCCTAAAATTGACAATCCATAAAAATAGTTTTAACACACATAAGTTTAATTCCCTACGGTACGAATTAAAGTATCCAACTGAATTTAAACAAAGTTTTTAAACTTTCCCGTGCAATCACTCATCCATATCATCATCATTAAATCCAGCCTCTCTAGATGAACCTCCAACTGCATATCCCGAAGAACTACCTCCAAAATCTGGCATGGCACTTGTAAAGTAATCATCATCACCCAATCCATAGCTTCCTCCTTGGTTGCTTTGATTACCCGGGTTAGGGTAATGTGTGTAAGGGTAAGGGTATGGTATATATGGATACGGGTATGGTGGAACATTTGGTGGTTCATAAGTTGGGTATGCAAAGTTACCTTGGTCCGCCAAATGATGGAGAATGGGCATGGAATGTTCGAGCATATAATTATTCCGAATCATCATAGAATCTCTCCAAACATTCCCTCGCTCAATCTCACTCAAACTCACGTTTTAATCTCCCCAACTCATTTTTAAACCTCCATGCTCTTGCATCGGCCCACTGCTTCCTTCTGCAGCTTGGGTCGGTATTTCAGTTTCTTTCTTCAAGCATGTATTCTCCTCATCCAACTCATCCGCCAACATCTTTGATGTCCAATACTCACAGTCAATCGGCTATGAACACTTCTTGATATCATCATCCACACAATAGCCAAGAAAACTAGCAATTTTAGTCACATAATGTCCCGCACAAATGACGCTATTCTCCTTAGTTCTCGGGGCGTGTTTGTATAAATAATCTGCAATCATCCAAGCTAAATTCACACCATGCGACTCCTCTAAAGTGCTCATCATGCACAAATCTCACTTTTGGCATCTCTCCCTACTAGCTACCCTATGCACCAAAGATCCTATAATAACTTTGTGCACAATCCGTATCAGTGGTTCTTTCACAAGCACTTCTTTGTGGTTAGTCAATGTTGGCTTACCAACTCTAGTCCAATAATCCTTATAATTAAACTGCTTATCATCAACCTCTAGTTTACCAAAGTATACTTTAAACAAACGATGCTCTACCTCTTCTATTTTCTCCTTTTGCTTTTGGGTTAGGGGATGGTATATCGGTTGTGGTAGAATTGCGGAAGTTGGTGGAATTTCTTCTACCTTCAAGGAAGGAGGGGGAGTGAGTTTGTTAATGTTATATCCTTTGTTGCGATTTACTTTCCCCATCTTGACAACTTCTTCGCTTGAGCTTCCAACTTCCTCTGTAAGATCGATCACTTCAATACCCTCTTTAAACTTAGTAAGATTCATCCTTATCTCTCTTAATCCGAAATCGACTTGGCTTTTTTTGTCACCAAAAAGTCCCTTCTAAACATGATAGAATGTTCTCCCTCATTAACATAATCTAAAACAAAAAAATCAGCCTTGAATTTCCACGTTGACATCATTCACCATCTTTCTACCGTAGTCGCAAAAATTGACATGCACAAAACCTATGTTTCCCAACACTTCTTCTGTAACGTAGTTTGCTGAATTTGCAAGGTCGAGCTCCGCATCCCAAGCTCTTTGCCCATCAACTTTGCATGGTATAGAGTACCTCATGAATGGTTCACCAAAGGCTCGAAGTGGTGCCTTGGTAAAGATTGCAATTTTTTGATTGTCCACCTCTATTACAACACTCTTGTGCTCCAAAGCATCAAACAATTTTGCTTCCTTAGCAACTTTTGAATCACCATCATCCATGTATTCCTCAAGATCCTTCAAGTATTCCAAAACCAAGCTCAAAGTATCCATTCCGAAAGCTTAAACAACTATTAAAGACAACACACATCTTCCAACTCATTACCAATGGGTTAGTAATAACAATTAATCGTTCACACTCATTTTTCATAGTAGTTTAACCCGTTTACCGTTATAGAACTGACCCGCACATCCTTATGCTTCATATTTTCAAAACTCAATTTTTTTTTCATAGAACACTCCTTGCCGCCCGGCACAGCTCGTCTGCCGCCCGACAGGGTGCTCAAAATATTTATATATATATATATATATATATATATATATATATTTTATTATTATTTATTAATTAATTTTACTAAAGCACTAGTAAACTAAAAAAAAATCATAAATTCAATTACTACTTCATAAACATTTAGTTAGAAACACGAAATTAACCAAGCAAACATGTAGAACAAAACAATTTTGATTTTTTTTAAACAGAACAGCCCGAGTCGCCCGGCTGGGTGCCTTAGCCGCCCGGCAGGGTGCTTGTTTTTTTACTTTACTTCTTGTTTTATATATCAGGTGGTGTGTCGCCCCGGCAAGCAAGTGTGCCGCCCGACATGCAAACTTCTGAAAGAATTTTTTATTTATTTATGGCTACTTATTTACCATATAATTTTTAACTAAACATTTCTGCTACCTTTTGTAATGATTAAAACAGGAATAAAATACAAGTCCCCGGCAACGGCGCCAAAAACTTGTTGACGTTGGTTGGGTGCAAGTTTTACATTTATAATCGAGACTAATGAAATTACCAACGAAACATACAAGCAAGTATACTCGTTCAATCGTAGTAAAGTATGGTAAGTCAAGTTCGTTCCACTGGACTTGGTCTAAACCAATACTAGGTAGCAAGAAAGACATTAAGGTTGTCACGGCCATTAGCGTCATAACATCAAGGTAATTACTTAAGCAAATTCGTTCCATTTTTAAGATTATACTTATGCGAGAAATCCATGTCATTGATATCCATGTTTGATTATGTTGGTTAAACAAGTGTATATGATTCACAAAACCCATTTATATATGACTTGACTCTGTGGTGTACTTCACCAAATCATATTTATGCATGAAACTAATGACGAACCCTTTCGACCTATGAACATCATTAACCCCAAGCCAATTAAGTGTGTTTGCTAGATAACTGATGCTCCTAAGTGATTCAACAAGTCCTTTCGCCCTATACTTGAATTCAAGCCTTTTTGTTCATCTTTTTGATTATGTGAAGATGGTAGATGTCAATTACCAAAACCCCTTTTTAGTTTGTCACTACTAATAGAGAATAGCCTACGCCACGGAATCCTTTTCGACCTATGATTCCGTAGGTATTCTACCACAAATCATAGAAAAGAACTCAAGACATAAATAAACCACATGTTCACAAAAATCATCATTCATACATAATCAAACATTTCACCAAATCATTTCATTCCACACATAAGTATTATGAGACTACTCCATATATAAATTCATTTCACAAATCCAACATTCAAATGATAAATTTAGAAACATCTCAAAAATGTTTATAAAGATTAATACCTACAAAGATTCCTACAAGTTTGGTGATGTAGCTCGCCAAAGGCCTCCAACTGTCGTAATCAACGTAACTCCAAGAGTGGTGGTTCTTCCTTAAAATTCGTCCTCACACTCTTCTGGATTTGCAGAGATATTTCTACACCTTTTGGGGTGAATATTGGTGGTGGAAACTTAATCTAATTGAAGGTTAAGGGTTTCTTGTTGTTTTTTAGGTCAAAACCTCCACTACTATATATATTACTTCCAAGCCAACTTAAGAAGTAAATGAAAGTCCCCTCAGTGGATATTATGAGTACATGATCGGTTTCCAGGCATTATGGTTCGTTAATACTCTCATAATTACAAAAATGTAACTGACAGCGTGGTCCTGCCGGGCGGAAAAGTCTTGCGCCGAGCGGCAATACAATTGAGCTCTCTGCAGGGCGGCAATCTCTTTTTTCAGGCGGCAGAGTGCTCGTCGCAATGTGCGATCTTCACTTTTCTTCGTCTTTCATCCTTCGATCAACTTTTTATCCCTCAGTCTAATTCATACCACATGTTTATGACCCAAAGTGAATATTTTACTGTTCTAGAGGGGTCTTCAAATCAAATATCGAATTAGCACTCACTTTATAGCTTTTTTTCTTCACTTCGTATCTTTTAGCTAGCTGCAACACATGAAACTCATATTGCACAATAACAAGGGTAAAAGCAGTATTATTTAACCAATTAACACATATAAAACCAAGATAACGCATCCAAAAACATACCAAATCTAGGCGTTATCATGTATGTAGTCTATGTTTTGTACGTTTTCATACTTTTTTTATGTTTTGGTGTGTTTTTTGTAAGGATGAAAATGTATAATAACGTCCAAAGCGTATAAAAACGAATGAATACAGACGAAAACATAAGAAAACGTATAAAAATGTTTGAAAACAGATGAAAACGGATGAAAACGTATGAAAACATACCAAAACGGACGAATACGTATTAAAACGCAAGAAAACAAATGAAAACATAAAAAACATATAAAAACAGACAAAATGGGCGAATACGGTTTTGATTGAACTTACCTTGGAGGTTTTGGTGATATTGTGTCGTCAAGCTGCTATAGGTGGTGTCAATCTTGGAAGTTGGAGCTTTGTATGATCTCGAGATCTAGAGCCTCCATTAAGGTCTAAGTTGGAAGCACGAGCATCATTCTGATCTTATAGTTTGCTTGTTATTTCTTTCAATTTAGTATGGTAGTCATAAGAGTGGTTTTGTCATTCTTATGTTAGTTATCGCACAGTTGTGTGCATGATTGTTGCACTATGTAGTGCATGTGTGTTGCCCATGTAACGGGCTGTGATATAGGATTTCACCTATATCCATTGTACTTCAACGCTTTTTTGGTGTAATATATTTTACCGGGTTGAGTCCCTTTTACCCAAAAAAAATATGCATAGAAGGCTTAGAAATTACATCAAATAAAGAGCACTAGCATCATATATAACAACCCGCAATTTTCATCAATGTAATATCCATCTATTAAATTAGATGCACTGTAATATCTATATATACCACCTTTTTACAGGGAAAATTTTGCTTTATCTCATTATGCAACGTAACTTGCATCTCTAAAGTAAACGAGCTCACGCAACCTCTACCAATGCCATCTCTATCTATGTTTATATCATGTAAACATCCTAATATGTCAAGTCTATATCATAATATCATTTTTACCAAGTACATTATCCATTTAACGTACTTTTCAAAACGTTATTTCAAACAACTTAAAACGTAACGTTACATCAAAACCCTAATAATATGTAATGTAACAGTATAAAAATGGGGAAAATGTACAAGCCTAAAAGCATTTGTTACAAGTAACAACACACCAACATTTGAATATCTTTTCCCTCCTAAATCAAGTTACACCTTTCTAAAACACAATGTACAAGTCAATAATGCCTAAAAACCTAATTAGGTCATTTAAGCTCCTAAATCATGTTTAAACTTTACCATCACTTTAGTACAAGGTACAAGCACTTAATGCATAACTTTTAAAGCTTAAACCTAAACCTTAATTCATCCTAAACCCTAATCTAAAACCCTAAACCCTAAAAACGAAACCTTAAACCCTAATTTCACTTTCAACCAAAAACTAAACCCTAAACCTAAAACTAAGCCCTAAACCTTAATCCTAAGCCCTAATCTCAATCCTAAAACTAATCCTAAAATCTAAACCATCTTAAACCCTAACCCTAGCTCGAATTAAAACCATAAATCCTAACCCGAAACCCTAAACCAAACCCGACAACCTTTTTCTTCATTTTTACCCATTTTTAAGCAACCAAGCACCTCTATGACATCACCAAGCAGCCACCTAAGTAACTTACAAGCACCTCCATCACCACCTTGCTCACCAAGTTGCAAAAGTCACCTCCTTGTCACCCATCTCTAGCCACGACCACATAAACCCCCCAAAACCCTTCCACCATTCAATCCTACCATCCTAGCCCCTCATACTCATCATATGCCTTCATTAGTCATCACTCTACATTAATCCTTGGTCCTTACATCTCCTAGCTTGGCCACCAAGGGTTTTCAAGGCTATAAATAGCCGAACATCCCAACACCTTCAAACCACATCTTAAAGACTCATACACTCTCAAATGGAGTCTTAACTCAGACCAAGAAGGATCAATTGAAGTCCCCAAGAACAGGAGTGAAGCCAAGAACTAAGAGAACGAAGTCTTGAAGCTATTTCTAGGCGTACGAACCCGAAAACCCTAGTTTGACCCATTTTAGCTCAAGTAAGCCTAAGATCTTGTTCCATAAACTTATAATATGTATTAGAATGTTTATAATACTCTTAAGATCATATATGAACTCTTGTTTGAAGCTTTGAATCCTCAAACCCATGTGTTTTTTATTAAAACCCTAAAAACGACCCTTTTGATTTTCTAGCTAACGGATCATTTTTCTAAACTTTTTTACGTTAGAACATCTTATTTTAGCTTATTATAATAAGCAATAACCAAAAATATCATTTGGAATCCTAAAATAAGCTTGCATGGCTTTTTGGACTTGTTTTGCAATATTTCCATGCATAGGGGTATATATCGTAACTTTCTGAAATTTATAACTAAAGGGGCTGAAAATGTCATTATTCTAAAGTTATAACTATAAGGACCTATTTTGCCAAGTTTCAAAGTTAAATGTTAATTATATAGGACTTAAATAAAAAGGAAAAAGTTGTAAAAGTTTAATAAGACCGAAGGTATATATTGGCCAATTTGCAATTAAAAATATAAAATATAGTAAAATTTTTAATATAAATTTTATAAAAGTATTATTAATATTATACAACCGATTGTATTAAAACCCAAACCATTATCGTTATCAATCCATAAATCGACGCATTATTTCGTTATTATATTAACATAATTTATCCATACAGACTAACTTTTGAAGACGTAAAAATCTTATCGAATCACGTTACTAGGAAGATTTTATATAATGGATTTCATATTGGGTATACGTTTTGACTATTTTGCTGGATTAATGATTTTATAGGTGGTCTGCTCCTCAGAACGTATTGACTTCTGAATTATGATGGCCCAAACAATGATATAATATTTTCATAAATCAATAAACAAAGATATACGTTAAACATCATGAAGTTTTGAAACATAAACCATCACACTAAGACTTGACATATCACCCCAGGTTGCGTGACAAAGCCTTTACTTCACTTGATATACTTTTGCCATCAATCAGATTTCCCTATACTGTTAAGGTGAGTTCATAGCCTAATTGTTAAATCTTCTATTTCATAAACCCGCGAGGGGGATACATGCTATAAACCATGAATACAAGTGTTTTCTAAATGTATGCTATCCTGATATATTATTGCATCTGTTGTCTAAGTCCCTTTATGCCAAAAGACCCCCACCATCATGGACCATTAATCACTTACGAGTGAACGTGAATATTGTGAATAGGCCTATTGGGATTGACGAATCCCGTTTGTGTTAGCCAGATAGGTAACCAAACGCACTATATTTGAAACTCATAGGTATATGACACTACCTACATGGGGTCATTATCTTATATATATGTCCATTATTAAAGAAATACCACTAGTCAGTTGAGTGTCTTAGCTTAGACGCATAAGTATTGTTTCCATAATAATTGTATTCATTGCAATTATTACACCTATGGGCGTATAACAACGTAACCCACTCTTAAGATGATTGTATTCACACTATTTACTAAAAACCTAAGAATTTCACTCAACAAATGTGTTGACCATTTTAGCCATGTTTTACTCAGGTAACTAAACATCTATATAGCACGGAGTGGCACGGACTAGAGATGGCTAACGTTTATCATTCAAACATCTATAGTTTTCATGTAGATTTTGGGACCACTCTTGTGTAAAACCTGAAGAAAAAATTAATGATAACTTTATCTTTAAAAACTGTCTCTTTTTGAGTCGTTTTCAGAGACTATAATTAATGACTGTTGTACTAGAAATAATACCCCAGATTAGCTATCGCTGTCTATATGTCCAAAAAATGGGGGTGTTATAGATTGGTATCAAGAGCCACGGTTATAGAGAACAAGGTTAAAACCTTAACTATAACTACTTTTTTTTCCATCCAAGAAAGTCCTCCGTGCCATTTTTGAAATAATGTAAAAATACATAACTACTATACTATTATATAAATAACTTATGTTATTTACCACTGGGTTGTTAACAAAGTGATGTCTTCTCCTAACCATCATACTTCCGATATTGAGGATGCTTTTTCCTCTAACTTTCCAGACTATATCCCGGCTTTCCCGGACTATGTCCCAGCTTCACCAGGAAAAACTTATTCTAGCTCTTCAAATAACTCATTTGGTGTAGTTCCAATAGTTTCACCAACTCTTTCACTTTTTCATGATGACCCCTATATGAAGGTCATGCATGCATACTATGCTAAAGAATCATCTATTCCACCACCAACTATTGTGCCTCCATCTACAATGCTATCTCCAATGTTTAATCCTCAAGAATTCTTTCTCAGAGGAATAATATCACCTTAAGAAATAAGGCCATAATCAATCATTCTCCTCTACTTCTGCCCTACCTCAAAAATTTGAGATGGGAGAAAGCTCTCGTAAGACAAGTCTGGAACATCACGAGGAGCAAATTGAGGAAATTCTGAATCACTTGGATGAACTCTGTCTCGACCGTATTGACCACATAGAAGACAAAATAGAAGGTCTCGAAAAAGGTCGGGTGATTATACAACAAGATTTCGACAATCTGGAAGCTGAACTCCAAAAGGCTCATGCTCAAATTGCTAAACTTCAAAGAAAGCAAATGGAAATAACAACAAGATTGCTCCTAGCTCGCTTTAAGATTGCTAATCTAGAACAAATCATCAAAGAAATCCAAGTCCATCACAGCATACAAGAGAAAAGTCTTCTGAATGCAATGTACTGAACTCAAGAACAGCAGAAAGGACAACGAACTACTCGCATAAGATACAGTTTATAAAGCTTTTTGATAAACCTAGCCACTGATGTGTGGTATAAATAACAACACTTGTCAAATTTTGACTATGTACAGTACAAAGGCAAGTTGTTCATGATATAATACAATGGCAATCTCGTTATACCTTGTTGTTTCAAATACCGATATATTCCATCTAAAACAACTTTCTCTTATATCATCATCTCCGTCTCTATCGTTATGAATCATACCATGATTTCTAAATAAATCATAGATACTTATTTGATATGAATTAATCTATGAATTATCTATGATATCACTATTGTGACAATGTTTATTTTTGAACTTTAATCATTTTAAGAGTTATGATATCATTCTTATTACGTGTTATCTTATGTTGATAGAATGACTCCCAAAAGGACGTCAACATCTAAAGCACCAGCCATGAATCAGGCTGCCATCAGAAAACTAGTTGCTGACAGTGTTACCGCAGCTCTGGAAGCACAAGCCACTAACATGGCAAATACTGATAATACCACCAGACCAAGAGAAGCTCCTATGGCAAGACAATGTAGCTACAAAGAGTTCATGAGCTGCCAACCTATCAACTTCAAAGGTACGGAAGGCGCTATTGGTCTCATCCGCTGGTTTGAAAGAACTGAATCAGTGTTTTCCCGTAGCAACTGTACCGAAGACTGCAAGGTAAAGTTTGCTACTGGTACTTTAACTGAAGAAGCTCTATCTTGGTGGAATTATTTTGCCCAACCTATTGGGATAGAAGAAGCTTACAAGATTACCTGGGTTGAATTCAAGAAACTTTTGATAAAGAAATATTGTCCCCGAACTGAAGTCCAGAAGATGGAAGACGAATTTTACCATCTGACTGTGAAGGGGAATGATCGTAAGACGTATGTGAGAAGATTCCAGGGATTGGCAACCTTGTGTCCCACTATGGTGCCAGATTCTGAGAAAATAATAGAAGTTTTCATCGGGGGATTGCCTCGAAGTATTGAAGGGAATGTTACCGCCTTTTAAACCTCAAACCTAGAAGGAAGCCATACAAATAAGCCCAGAGGCAATGAACAGGTAACAAAGCACACTCCGGTGCAAGTATCAAGTGATCACAAACAAAAGTTTGACGACAGAAGAATTTTCAACAACAACAACAACAACTATCGTAACACCAACACCAACAACCACTACAATAATCACCAACCACAACAGAACAGAAGACAGGAAACCTTCAGGGCTTATGCTGCCACCCCAACTAAAAATAATAGATATACTGGAAACCGTCCCTTGTGTAAGAAATGCACTATGCATCACACAGGACCTTGCACTGTTAAGTGTAATATTTGCAACAAGGTGGGCCATCTGATTAAGAACTGCAAAAATAAAGGGCCAGCCACTGGAAGTAATCAGCACAGACAGTTACTTGCCATGCTTGTGGAGAGAAAGGGAATTATGCAAATCAGTGCCGAAAGACCACCAACAACAATGCCCAGGAAAGAGCCTACATGAAGTTTTCATACATCTGCTTCAGGAGTGTCTTTTGAGTCTTCTTGGTGGCTTCATTACCACCAAATCTTGCTTCTATGGCTTTAAACAAGGTCTTGGCATCCTTGTATTTATTAAAAGTGAGTAGATGCTCACTTGGAAGTGTCATCATCAAAATACTTTAGGCTTTAAGATCATTCTTCTTTTGGATCTTCTCCTCAGCAGTAACAGCACCAGGTATTGTTGAAGTAGATGTACCATCAGCGTTTGTAGTGGTTTGTGCTACTGGCTTGAAGGATGTGCCATCCTCTATGATCTCCCAGAGAGTATAGTCTTATAGTTGAATGTATGACTCTATTATAAGTCTCCATGTGTCATAATCACCTTGCTTGAGAAGTGGCAGCTTTGCAAGAGCATTGTTTTGGGCACTTTCTAAATCCATAGGTCTTGATCTAGGGATTGTACAAAGAGATAGATCTAGTTTGTTTCTTCTTGATCAAGGTTTCAGAACACCAGCTCTGATACCACTTGTTGATCCTCTTTTTACAGATCTTAAATTAGCTTGCTAAAGCTTAAGTTGTCTTAGATAGATCTTAAACAACTTTGATAGAAACCCTGAGTAATATATAAAGATTATGCGGAAACTAATCTTTATACACCCGAAGAAACAATGTAACAGTAACACAAGAACTTTCTCTAAACTTTCAATATATTAAATGATTCATAAAACAACTATATGTTTTGCCTAAATAACTATCCAACCAAGTACTTCGCCTTGGGGAGCTCCTGTCTTGTTTGTCAAAAAGAAAGACTGATCTTTCATAATGTGTATCGATTACCGGGAGTTGAATAAACTTACCGTAAAGAATCGTTACCCATTACCCAGGATTGATGACTTATTTGACCAACTTCAAGGTTCAAGTGTCTACTCGAAGATTGACTTAAGATCAGACTATCATCAACTGAGAGTCAGGGATGAAGATATTCCCAAGACTGCTTTCAGAACAAGATACGGACATTATGAATTTCAAGTAATGCCATTTGGTTTAACTAACGCACCTATTGTATTCATGGATCTCATGAACCGTGTGTGTAAACCATACTTGGATAAATTCGTAATAGTGTTCATCAATGATATTCTCATCTACTCTCGTAACAAAGAAGAGCACGCAAATCATCTGAGAATAATCTTAGAATTACTCAAAATGAGAAATCGTATGCCAAGTTCTCCAAATGTGATTTCTTGGATTCGTATCGTGCAATTTCTTGGACACTTAATTGATAGTCAAGGACTTCATGTTGACCCCGCCAAGATTGAAGCAGTTAAGAATTGGACATCTCCTACTACACCCACAGAAATACGTCAATTCTTAGACTTCCGGTTATTATTAGAGATTTATCAAAGATTTCTTGAAGATTGCAAAGTCTTTGACTAAATAACCTAGAAAACAAGAAGTATATCTGGGGAGAAAACCAAGAGTCAGCCTTCCAACTGCTAAAACAGAAGCTATGTGAAGCTCCAATCTTAGCATTACCAGAAGGAAATGACGATTTTGTTGTTTACTGTGATGCATCCCATCAAGGTCTGGGAGCGGTGTTAATGCAAAGAGAGAAGGTTATTGCATATGCATCCCGACAACTTAAGCCTAATGAAGAAAACTATACCACTCATGATCTCGAATTAGGAGCAGTAGTGTTCGCTCTTAAAATTTAGAGACACTACCTAATACGAGTCACAAAGTGTACTGTGTTCACTGATCATAAAAGCCTTCAACAGATCCTTGATCAAAAAGAATTGAACATGAGACAACGCCGTTGGTTAGAATTACTCGCAGGTTACGATTGTGAGATTCATTACCATCCTGGAAAGGCAAATGTTGTAGCAGATGCCTTAAGCCAAAAGGAACGATTCAAACCACTCCGAGTTAGGGCATTAGTCATGACCCTTCACCCAATATTAGCATCACAAATCCGCGAAGCCCAAACTGAGGCGATCAAAGAAGAAAACATTGAAGCTGAGAACCTAAGAGGATTGGACAAAGCATTTGAAGTACGTCCAGATGGAACTCGTTGTATCAAGAATCAAAGTTGGTTACCATTCTTTGGTAATTTGAGGGATTTAATCATGCATGAGTCCCATAAATCAAAGTATTCCATTCACCCAGGTTTTGACAAGATGTATCAGGATCTAAAGAAACTTTATTGGTGGCCTAACATAAATGCAATCATCGCTGAATATGTTGGTAAATGTTTGACATGTTGTAGAGTTAAGGCAAAATGTCAGAAGCCATCCGGCTTACTGGTACAACTAGAGATTCCTATGTGGAAGTGGGAAAGAATAACCATGGATTTCATCACAAAACTACCCAAAACATCAAACGGACATGACACAATCTGGGTCATTGTCGATCGCCTTACCAAATCTGCACATTTCATCCCTACCCAAGAAACAGATAGTATGGAAACCCTTACAAGGCTATACATCAAAGAAATAGTCTCCCGACACGGAGTGCCAATATCTATCATCTCGGATTGTGACAGTCATTTCACATCTAGATTCTAGCAATCATTACAGAATGCTTTGGGTACTCAATTAGACATGAGTACGACATATCATCCTAAAACTGATGGACAAAGTGAAAGAACCATCCAAACACTTGGAGACATGCTTCGAGCCTGTGTTATAGATTTTGGAAAAGGATGGGAAAAAACACTTACCATTAGTAGAATTTTCTTACAATAACAGTTACCATGCCAGTATTAAGGCAACACCATTTGAGGCACTTTATGGTCGAAAGTGCAGATCACCTGTTTCCTGGGCCAAAGTTGGAGATGTTCAACTTACGGGACCAGAAATAATCCATGAAACCACTAAAAAGATAGTGCAAATTCGACAACGCTTGCAAGCTATGTTGATCCCGTTCTGATAAGATCTTTAACTCCTTAGCTGATATAAGGTTTAGTTGTATTGAATAAATCTAAGACAACTATGGTAGAAACTTTGATTGGAAATATCACAAACTATGCGGAAACTAGGTTGTGATACTAAGAAGAATAATAACAATAAACCAAACTTTGAGCCTCAATATACTGAATACGGTTACTTTAAATAGTAACAGGGTTTACAACCTTGAAGCTATGAACTAACTATAAAACGTGTGTATGATTGATGTGTAGAGATTGATCTATGTTTTCTCTACACCCTAGGACCTTCTTTTATACACCAAGAAGTCCATTAGGGTTTACAATATTTTCCTAACATATCTAGTCAACCATATTGAATACCATAACTAAGTATTCAATATGTTTCTAACTATGTGGTCAACATTAATCAATTGAATTCAATACTTTTCACAATCAATTGTAACTCCTCAATCAATATTAATTACCTCAATTAAACTTCTCATCAACATAAAGTCTTCAATCATCATTAATGTCTTCAATCATCATTAAT
The DNA here is from genome assembly GCA_026074375.1 of Tanacetum coccineum. Classification (NCBI taxonomy): domain Eukaryota; kingdom Viridiplantae; phylum Streptophyta; class Magnoliopsida; order Asterales; family Asteraceae; genus Tanacetum; species Tanacetum coccineum. The sequence goes on along the minus strand of BQNB010020408.1, from coordinate 12,321 downwards.
GTCTTCAATCATCATAAAGTCTTCAATCATCATTAATGTCTTCAATCAACATTAATGTCTTTAATCAACATTAATGTCTTCAGTTGAAACTTCTCTTTTATCATTGCTTTTAATTCCTAACAATCCTCCCCTAAACTTGATATTCATCTGGATTAATCATCAAGTTTCTTCATTAAAAGCTTCTTGATCACCAGGAGGATGTATCCAAACACTTCTTCACTTCTAATTGTTGTTTGAAATCTTGTTGTTCTTGTTTCTAGCATCATTTGAAGTCTCACCAATAAAGGTAACCTCTGCTTCTTTCTTCAATCATCAATCCTCCCCTGTTTGGATGCATCCTCACCCAAACTTTCTTTATTATCAGATAAGTGGTTTTTAAATTAATTAAATCACGAACCATGTTAAGAAAATTGGTACAAAGAATCATTAATTAAATAAGTTCAAAATTATCCTCATCACTTTGAAGTGAATCACAGAAATGTATAGTTTTTGGTAAACTACCAGCTATAAACGGATTTGATGATTCTTTACCGGTTGCCGTTTTCCCCGGAATAGCCAATTCTTCATTGTAAACAACAAGGTGAATTGATAACCATATAGTTTTTGGGCAAACTATCAGCCATCAACGGATTTGAGAAGTCTTTACCAAGAGTCGTTTGCTTTGGACTAGCCAACTCTTAACTGTGAAGCATGGTAAGTTGAGAAACCAATAGTTTTTCGCAAACTATCAGCTATCAAGTGGATTTAGATTTCTTTACCAGATGCCGTTTGCACTGGAAATATTCAATTCATATAATGACGGTAAGACATGTGACTTGAATTATCATTTGTTGTGTTGAAATGAAACCAACACCTGAAAATTCTCATATCCCTTGTAGCTTGCCAATTCTCAAAACCACTATCCATAGATCAGGCTAAGAACAAACTATCCGAGAACCAAACTGTATGTTTTATCCGATATCGCACAATGCTAGCAGTACAAACTGCTTTATCGGACAACTCTGGCAGTATAAACTCTTCTCGGATACAACTAACAGTACAAACTTTCTTCACTCGAACAGTACAAACTTTCTTCACTTGGTAGTACAAACTAATCACGTTCCAAAATCCTCCAAGTAAGAACAGTTTAACATCACGAGCTTTGAACAGTATAAATAACCAATGTTTGAATAATACCAATTTACACGAATAGTATTTGACAAAGCTCAAATAGTACCAACACCAGTTTGCCTGCGTTTTAACCCAAGCTGTAATAATGAACAGTAGCAGCAAAAGAAACCCATTGGCAGTAGTAATTCTCTTTGAGCCCAAACATTATATACGCCCAAAGCAGTAGTAATATAATACTGTTAATAACAGTACTAATATTCTTTTGTGCAGCACTAACCAAAACTTGAATTAAGAAACATGCGTGATTCATATACCAAAATGAATACTACCAATATCACGTTTACATGCATTCCCATACTTTACTAATCATGTTGGACGAACAGTACATGCAGCAGTAACATCACATGGCCAATCAACAGCCAATGATATTCACAAATCTTGTTCTTTTGAGCCCATTTCCTTCAATACCACATGCCTATAACAGTTGTAATATTTTGTATAACTGTTCCAATGCACGAACAGTAGTACTATATTCTGTTTTAAAAACTCGACTGTAGTAGTAACTGTTATCCAACAATAGAAACATACCTTGAAGCCCAAGCAATATAAAGTAGCAGTATTAATGTATCTTTTGAGCCCAAGCATACAAACGTGTATAATACCAGCAGTATTTTCATCACACGTTACTTCCATAACAAAACCCTAAAAACCAGGAATTCAAATCTTCCATCTTTAAAACCGAATCTTTTCCATGTATACATCTGTTGGCAGTAGTAAGGGTAATCGAGCAGCACAAACAGTAGAACAAGCAGTACAAACTCGAGCAGTACAAATCCATGGTAAACAGTACTAAATTTTTTTGTTTTATTATTATTGCCAACAGTAGTAATTTTGACAAGCATTACAAATAATCTCCTTCCTCCCATCCTTTTGTGACACTCTAATGTGTCTTAGAAACAATCATTAATAGCACAACTCGTATCCATCACCAATAACCACAGTTATATGCGTGCCCCATACCAGTATCCTTACACGTCCCATGTTAGGAGTAAAATTATTCAATCCAAAAGCACACATAACAGCATCATACGATCACACAAGCTGCAGAAACATATATGACGAAACCCTAAAAAGAATTTAAAGGCAACATACCTTATTGCACAGCTCTAAATCTATCATGACTCAAGTTAGCACATGTCTTCATATGATTAGGGTTTTGAAACTCCCTTTATGTCGACAGCCTGTTGCTTCATCATTATATACCAAGTAAAAACCCAAGACAAATTAGGATTTATGGAAACAATCATCTTTTGAAACCCTAGTGAATTAGGGTTTACGCCACATCACATCGTGATTATAGGCGTATAAACACAACCAATGAATCTTCTGCTGATGTCTGCCTTTTCTTTTTCCAGTTCAAAACATGTCATGACATCCTGTAATTGACACCTTGTTAAAATATGGTTTTATAAAAACCATCTTGAGTGCATCGTTTGCTGCTTATTCTTTTGTCTAAGAACTACTCATGAACCAGCCTTGAAGTCTTCTTTTTCCTTCATAGCACGACACCAATTATAAACCAACTGCTTTTAAAACTCACGCTAGCAGTACTAAGTCCTCTGTACTAGCAGTACTAAGTAACAACTGGCAGTACTAATGCATATCAGCACCATTGACATAAACTTTCTAGTGTTTCCCTTGCTGATTACGCCATAAATATTATAATCATACCGCCAATCCCATGTTCACTTTTTGCAAATCCAATCAGATAGGTAGACAAAAACCTGCTGCTTCCAGTAAACAATCAACTCAAACACAAAATCCTTGTGACTTCAACTATTAATTCCATCTAACACTTTTCTTTTCCTGCACAATGTTAGTCCACAAACACAGAAAATACAAAACACAGCAATTCACAATCACACTTTCTTTATGAATTGCCCTGCAATAAGAAAGTTAGTGTCTTTTGAAGTCCCAAGCTAGAACAAACTTGAACCTGCCTAGTGCATCAACATAATCATATCTTTTCAAGGTCTTTGATGCACTATTTTATTTGGAAACATGGTCTAATTCTTCATGTTTTGGTTTCCAAACCCAGCTAGCTGAGGCCTTAACAATATTAACCTCTGCTTTTGGCCTAGCGGTATTAACCCTTGTACTCTTAACAATATTAATTCTTTTGTTGAAATATCTGTTGTAATTTGCTGTTTTCTTGTTAAAGGGTCTTTTAACATATGAATATGCTTTATAATAAGAGTTTGTTGTTGGCATAACATCATTCATTGTTGTTCTGGGTTGAGCAGCACTAACTGATTTGGCAGTATTAAGTGATACTAGGCCTGACTTAGTTAGTACTGCTTGTGGAACTATGTTACCTTTTGGATTGGGGTGAGAAAATCTACTAAAGTTCTGGTGATTTACCCTCTTTGAGTTGTTCCACACTAGTTTAACCTGTTTTTGATCATTAATTTTTCTCTTGTGTTTACAGGTATAGTGCAGGTGATCAAAACTACCACATACATAGCAAGCCTTATTGTTAAACTCAAAATTTTCACCTAATTTCTGAGTCATCATACCATTCCAGTTTCTTTTATTTCCTCTAGGACTCTTATTGTTTTTCCTAGGGTTTTCTGCTTGCCTAACAGTTTCATTCCTAGCATTAACAGATTCAATCTTTTCAAAGCTAGGTTTGACTGTTTTTATTACTTCCTTAGGTTTGACCACAATCTCATCATCTTCATTGTCAGATTCCCATTCCTCAATGATAGGTTCACTCATCCTAATAGTTTTAATTTTAGGCATTTCCACTTTATCATTACTAGTTTTAGAATTACTTGTTTCAACTTTAGACACACTAGTAATTGTTTCACTTACTTTAGACTCTTTTGCACCATCATACCCAAGACCAACTTTATCATTAGCATTCAATTGACTATCAAGCAGTTTATTAAGACCTTTAGAAGAATTTTCAAATGATTCTAATTTGGTTTTTAATTCTTCTTTTTCTTTTACAGCTTTTGCTAATAGTTTTTTATGTCTTAAATCATCATAAAGTCTTCAATCATCATTAATGTCTTCAATCAACATTAATGTCTTTAATCAACATTAATGTCTTCAGTTGAAACTTCTCTTTTATCATTGACTAGTAGCATTAATATTTAACAGTATTAGGAAGACTTTTAATTCCCAACAAGCTGCAAGAGACCGGCAGAGAAGTTATGCCAATGTAAGGCGAAAGCCTTTAGAATTTCAAGTTGGAGATCGAGTTATGTTATAAGTGTCACCTCGTAAAGGTGTCATCCGATTCGGAAAACGAGGAAAGCTTAATCCCCGGTACATTGGACCTTTCAAACTCCTTGAAAGGATTGGCCCAGTGGCATATAAACTTGAGCTTCCTGAAGAGCTTAGTAATGTCCACAGTACTTTCCACGTTTCTAAACTAAAGAAATGCTTATCTGACGAATCCCTTGTCATTCCAATGAAAGAGCTTCGACTTAATGAAAAACTCAACTTTGTGGAAGAACCAGTGGAGATCATGGATCGAGAAGTCAAGCAACTAAAACAAAGTCGTATTCCTATAATCAAAGTAAGATGGAACTCTAAAAGAAGACTAAAATTTACGTGGGAACGCAAAGATCAAATTCGTGCCAAGTACCCACATCTGTTTTCCAACATCACTCTGGCATCCAACTAAATCTCGGGATGAGATTTCTTTTAAAGGAAGGAGACTATAACAACCCGTAATCTTCATCAATGTAATTATCCATCTGTTAACTTTGGGTTGATAGCTAAACAAGAGTTTAGCTATTGTTTTCTATCATACTTCATCTCATATAAGGTTATCTAAAACCTTTATCTTTTCGTTTTCATGATTTTATATGCATATGATGTTTTATATAGAAAAATCACCATTTAAGACTTTTGAATATGTAAAAGGGGTTTTTACTTGTGATTAAGCTTTTGTACACTTTTTCTTATGTCATGTTTTTTATATATCACGAATAATGAATCTATAAGTATGAATAACAAGTTTGATTAAAGTGGAAAATATATAAGTGTAAACTTGGAAGTAAAAGTCTACTTAAGGATGTTATGATTTCATGTGAGGTTATGAAGTTGTTAACTTGGACTCAAGGACAAAAATAGGATCTATGGGCTATATGGTTATGATGTAAAAGTGGTTATGGATGAACTTGTAGTAAAAAGTTACTTATGAAGATTATGGTTTAAAAATATTGTTAATGACTTAATGACTTGGATAAATGGATAAATTATGAACTCATGGATTATATAATATGTATAATATAGTATATTAAGAGTATGGGAAAAACTTGTGGAAATTACTTAGTTAAAAAGTATATAAAACAAGTTTAATAAATAAGTAAATATATAGATATTAAGGGGCTGTTTGGAATCGAATTCCAAACAGTGGATATTATGTTTTATAAATATTCTACATCTCGTAACGATTCCGAAAAGGTAAGAAACTTGTCAAACGGATAAATAACGAAAAAGTTACGCTAATTACGAGTTATACGTTAATTAATCGGGTTTATAAAATAACTTTTATAAAAATCTTATAAAACAGCAAGTTGGATATTTTTAACAAATAAAACACATTTTTAGGATTCTAAAATGATAAGAATCATGATTTTTCAATTAATAATGAAGAAGTTATGAATTTCGCAAGTATTCGGTAATTAAAAGTTTATAAAAATAATTTTATAAACTATGAACAGTAAAAACACTATTCATGACAGAAACTTTTATTTTTGTAAACCTTATAAATTGATAGAATTTTCAATAACGAGAACGTGCTCGAAAGAATCACTAAAAACGGAGCTATAACGAATAAAATACGACGTTTACGGGTTTTACGATAACTAAAACTATAAAAATAACTTTATAACTGGTGTGAACAGTAAAAAGTACTGTTCATCAGAGGATCAAAAATATGAAAATGTCAAATTATGATAACTCGTCCTAATACGAAAGCGTGGGCATAAGAAACGTCAAAATCGGACTTAAAACGCGAAAGTTACGCCAGTTTTACTACAACGGTAATTATAAACGTTTTAACTAATTAAACGCAATTTTTCCAAAACAATTAGATGGTGATTAAGCTGTATAGAATTATATGTGGTTATCAAAGTACTATATTACTAGGGAGTTTCATAATGAGGCCTCTTCGGGGTGGCGTATCGACGAGTTGCTGGATTTACGATTTAAAGTGTCCTAGCTCCTCATACGTTCACTACATGACCTCTTAATTATGATAGCCCGAACGATAGTATGATGTAACTAACATAGACCTGTATATGATGTTAGTTAATCGAAGTACATGGTACTTATACGACCTTAAATTAAATAGGTTGCATCTGACGATTTGCGTGACGCGTTATCTGTGATATTTGGATTATCAGAACTCAAGGTGAGTTCATAGCCCCATATTTTTACGATTTCAATGATTTATAACTTTGGGGTGGAAACATGCTTTGTTTTATAAATTGGACGCAAGTGTATATTTTATATTGATTACGTGTTTGCCTAAGTAGCGATAACCCAAGTTGAGCCCATTATCATGAACTGTCAATTGCATAGATGTAGTTGTGAATTACATTATGTGAGCGCGAATGTTATGAATAGATCTATTTGGGATTGACCATCCCGTTCGGGTGACTAGCTATCACCGGGAACGAACGTATAGCATGTCGGATTTGGGGATGTTTCGGGTTAAACATCTAATCGGGCAGAAATTGCAATATATATAATATATTATTGGCAGAGAAAGATTGTCGAGCTTCAGTGTCCATGACTTAGGAAAATGTAATCGGTTTAAATGATGTCATCATGTGTTGCATTATCACGAGGAAAGTCTTGCGGTCCTGCATATTATGATTTATCAAACCTATGAATTCACCAACATTATTGTTGACGTTTTAAAGCAATGTTTTTCAGGAGATCAGTAAGCATAAGGTGCCAAGGATACATTGGTGATTTTGTTTTGGGATGTCATCTAAAGATATGTTGTATAATTTTTGGGAAACTCATGTGTTGTGAACCAGGTATCTTTGTAATTAATAATAAGGAACTATTTAAAGCCTTCGGGCTATTTGTATCAAATATTTGTTAAATCCAATGTATCAGTTTTAAAACGACTTTTTGGTAGTTCTATATATATCTTGTGTTATTGATCTATGAAGTAACACGCCCCAGAGATCCTTATTCTGATGTGACCCAATTTGGGGGTGTTACAGATTGGTATCAAGTGCCAAGGTTATAGAGAACCATGTTAAATGTTTTTGCTGGACTATAACCGTTTTCAAGCATTGCATTCATAAAAAGGGTTTTTATGAGACACTAGTTGTTGCATTAGTTAGTTGGACTAGATGCATTCATAACTGATATACGTGTTTATAATATATTACGTATATTGAAATAAGAGCCTTATATAATATACTCATATAAGTTATTTTTGCTAGTCACAGCAGTCATGTTAGCTGATTCCGCAGTTAGCTATACTTCTGTTCACTCTGAGGCACGATCTTGGAGTATTCCATCTAAGGATCCTTACGAGGAGGCTGCCCGACAGTTGTTGGAGCAGGCACCACGTTCTCCAGAGTATGTACCTGATCCCATGGAGCTGGAGGATCATGTACCAGTGTACATTCCTGAGCCTGAGCACCCTGAGGACTTAGTGCCAGCTGAGGATGAGGCACCTACACCTCCACTACCACCATTCTTTTTATCTCCACGTATCCGACCCCCACGTACTAGAGCAGCCATGGCTCAGATGAGAGCTACAGCACCATCCACCTATCATTCACTACTTCCATCGGGGACACCACCATTGTTACCTATACCACTACCTGCACCATCCACTAGCCACAGAGCTGATATTCCCGAGGCTGACACACCGCCTCAGAAGAGGCTACTACTTACTACTCCTAGACCTAGTTCTGAGGTTTGAGGGAGATTCGCTGTGTTCCGCTCGCAAGCGAGATAGCCAGGACCCACTAAGGCCCATAAGTCGATATACAGTCTTGTAGACACTATTGAACCAGGTTTCGAGATACTGAGAGGGGATGATGACCGCCTTAGAGATGTCAACATGAGGTCAGTGTACCAGGTAGATGTTCCATAGAGAGAGTTCGAGTTTTAACTCACGACATCGACGATGCCCCGAAGGATCTTGCACTGTAAGAGCTTGAGATGAGGTATTTGAGGAGAGAGGAAACTTTCTTACGATCAAGTGAGTATGGAGACCTGTCAGGCCTTGGCTAGGTCTGAAGCTTACAGCAGGGCCATTAGAGCACGATTACAAATATTAGAACTGAGGGTGCGTCGCCATAAGTGGCAGCAGTAAGCTGCAAATGATTTTTATTTTTTTTTTTTTTTGTCGGCCATATCATTGCGTACCCCAGGCCCCTGTAGGCTTGGAGCAACTGCGTTGACACATTGGAGGACACTTTACAGTTCCTAACTTTGGATATTATTGTAGCTACTACTATGTAATAAATCTAGTTAATTTTTGTAATGGGTACTCCAATCTAGCAGAACGTAATAGATCTTTTTTTGATTAGCTATCCGGTATGGATCTTTTTTTCTTTTGTTTTAGGCTATGATGTATAGCCTACTAGTAATTACGGTAACTCCCGCTATTAGTTGTAGGGCTCTAGGTTTGATTCATTTTGTAACCTAAGATAGGAATCATTGTGTAACCAAACAATCCATGATATTTCCCGATTATATATGAATGGATGTATTCTGTTATGTTATCGATCTTGTGTTGGTTGTATGTTTCACTGTGTGATGTGATCTTATTTTATTTATGATGCATATGTTATGTCACGTTATGATTATATTGAAATCTAACGGGTATTGTGTTTTCTTGTGATTGAAGAAAATGGCACCAAAGAGAGCCACAAGGTCAACACCAGTCACACCAGCCCCAACAGCAACCACCACAACTGTTACTGAGGCGCAACTTCATGCCTTAATTAATTAAGCAGTTGCTGCTACAATGGCTGAAGCAGAAGCAAGTATAGTTTAGTGAATGGCAGTACAGCACATGGTTCAAGACCAAGGCCAGTCCACAAGCTGTTCGTAGAATGCTCTTATTCAAATTCCTAAATGCAAACCATTGACATTAAAGCCCCGAGGAGTTCTTCCGGACTCACTCGAAGGTTTGAGAAAATGAAGTCTTTGTTATAGCATTAGCAATTGCATAGCATCTGGCAAGTCAATTGCGACTTGCACTCTACAAGATGATGCTCTTACATGGTGGAACGCCCATGTTAAGACCACTACCCCTAAAGCAGCTCATGCCATGCCATGGGCAACACTGAAGAAAATGATGACTGATAAGTACTGCCCGAGGGGTGAGATCAAGAAGATTGAGACTGAGATGTGGAATCTTAAGGTTAAGGGCACCGATGGTGGTGAGCTTAAAGTCGGATCGATTTCAACTCAACTAGCTTTTGATGAGTTCCATGCATGTTACCCGAGAATGATAAAGTACGAAAGATTGAAAAGTAATAGCGATGTCTTGCCCGATATGGATACATGGCAGTGTAAAGCAGTTCGGTTCCACTTGGTTTGATACTCGTTCGGTTCACACAAGAATGAGCTAGTTCGGTTGATGAAGAAACGACTAGATCGGTTCAAGCAATATATCAAACACCTTGATGACACTTTTTTTTTCGTTTCAGCCTTGTTTGTACTTTGCTTCGATCCACAAACCGTGACCATAAGAAATCCAACCACAACGATGATAAGCCCAGATATAAAAGCTACAAAGAAGCCTAATTTGATGAACAATGAGGCAAAAATAAAAGTGAAGTTTTATTAATACACCACTATGGTTAAACCCAAATGAAAAATGAATAATCAGTAAGCCCATAAAACTTTTGATGCCATGTTATGTTTTGTTTTAGATGCATAAAAATGAAAGAAAAAAATAAGCCGAGTAGAAAAAGTTAAGGAAAATAAGCTCTTGAGACCGAACCAATAAGCTCGAATAAGCTCACCACAACAAAACCACAAACACAACACACATGAATACAATACACCCCTGCAGCTCTGGTACCAATTGTTATAATAAGAAATCACTAGCTAACAAGAAAGATCCGGAGGTCGGGGAGGATTGAACAAATGTTTAGCCATATTATTAGAGAGAAAGGAAAAAGATGGGAAGAGGTGTGTGTCTAGAGAGAAACAAGAACACACACTCTTTTTACAAAATGAATCCTCGCCCATCCATGGAAGTATGGAGGGGGTATATATAGGTCAAGACAAGGGACATTATACTAACTTAACAGTTCTAGTCCCTGTAGTTCTTGTCTAATGAAAACTAATGTAATTCCGAGAAATAGCTCTAGAAAAGCAGATCAAACATCTAGATAATTTTGTTTTTAAAAGAGATCAATCTGCACAAACTGTTCACATGTTGAC
>BQNB010020407.1:0-56407 GCA_026074375.1 Tanacetum coccineum | reverse complement strand
CCACCACGTTCGCCTTGCCCGGGTGGTATTTGATCTCACACTCGTAGTCACTGAGTAGCTCGATCCACCGCCTTTGGCGCATATTTAAATCTTTCTGGTCAAATATGTACTGGAGACTCTTGTGGTCAGTGTAGATAACACTTTTCGTCCCATAAAGATAATGTCTCCAGATTTTAAGGGCGAACACCACCGCACCCAATTCCAGGTCGTGGGTGGTATAATTTTTCTCATGCTTCTTCAACTGTCTTGACGCATACGCTATCACTTTGCCCCGCTGCATCAGCACGCTCCCAAAACCTTGTTTTGATGCATCACAATAGACCACAAAGTCGTCTGGTCCGTCGGGGAGTGCTAACACTGGAGCATTGCATAGCTTCTCCTTCAGAATGCGGAAAGCTTCATCTTGCTTATCGCCCCACACATATGTCTTATTCTTTTGAGTCAACAGGGTGAGGGGCTTGGCGATCTTGGAGAAATTCTCAATAAATCTCCGGTAATAACCCGCCAATCCTAAGAATGAACGGATTTCAGTTGACGATTCAGGAGTCTTCCAGTTCTTGACCGACTCAACCTTGCTAGGATCCACGTGGATACCATCACGGTTGACCACATGTCCTAGGAATTGGACTTCTTTCAACCAAAATTCACACTTAGAAAATTTGGCATATAACTTCTCTTTCTTGAGTAAGTCTAAAATCGTCTTCAGGTGGACTTCATGTTCTTCTTCTGACTTTGAGTAGATTAAGATGTCGTCAATGAACACAATTACGAATTTGTCCAGATATGGTTTGCAGACGCGGTTCATTAAGTCCATAAATATTGCTGGTGCGTTCGTCAGCCCAAATGGCATGACCGTGAACTCAAAATGCCCATATCGAGTTCTAAACGCGGTCTTCGGTATATCTTCCTCTCGAACTCTTAACTGGTGATATCCTGAACGAAGATCTATCTTGGAAAAACAACACGCACCTTGTAATTGATCAAACAAGTCATCAATTCTAGGGAGAGGATAGCGGTTCTTTATAGTTAACTTGTTTAATTCTCTGTAGTCAATACACATTCTCATCGCGCCGTCTTTCTTCTTGACAAAAAGCACGGGTGCTCCCCATGGTGAATGACTAGGTCGAATGAAGCCCTTCTCTTGAAGCTCTTTTAGCTGGTTCGACAATTCTAGCATCTCTGACGGAGCTAATCGGTATGGTGATTTAACAACTGGTGACGCGTCTGGAATCAGATCGATGCGGAATTCCATCTCACGCACAAGAGGTAAACCTGACAGATCATCTGGAAATACCTCAGAGAAGTCTCGGACAACCCGGATGTCATCAAGCTTCTTTTCATCAGCCTTGATACACGCAAGTGATCCAAAATCCTTTTTCGGCCTCTCGCCTTGGACTTCAAGAATCTCGCCATTCGGAAGAGGAATACGGACAATCTTTTCGTAATAATCTATGACAGCTCGGTAGTATGACAACCAATCTATGCCAATGATAACATCGAAACTTCCTAGTCGGGTCGGGAGTAGGTCAATTTTGAAAATATGGTGATATAAGGTTAAGGTACATCCTCGTAAAACAGTGTTGGTACTAACCACCTTTCCATCTGCTAACTCTATTTCATAACTAGTGTTTAAAGCGATTGAGGCAATATCAATGAAAGGTGTAAACGCAAAAGATACAAAACTCTTTTCAACACGAGAATCAAAGAGAATACAAGCGTAGTGATCATTAAGAAGAAACGTACCCGCGACCACGTTCGGATTCTATTGCGGATTTTCAACCACCGCGTAAGCTCTCGCACGAGCTCCCACATTTGGCTGGTTCCTTCCTTTTGGACACCTGTCCCTGAAATGTCCTTTTTCCCCACAACCAAAACAGGTCATATCCTGCAGAGGGATAATTCCTGCACCTGGAAGTATAGCTCTATAATCTTTCTCTATGTGACCAATTCTTTGACATTTTCGGCACATCGGAGGACATGGTCCATGATGATGTAAGTTGCACCGATTGTATTTTGGTAGGTTTCCAGCATAAACTCTATTGGTAATTTCCAGCATAAATCTTTCCTCCAGCTGGGCTGTCAGCCTATCCCTTGACAGATCTCTGGTCTATGTTTTTGTTGGCTGGTGATGAATAGTTGTTTCGGTCGCGTTTTTTATTTTATTTTAACGGCGCATTTTATTAACTAGCAAGGAGCTAGAAAAAGAGAAACATTACAAAGAAATTAAATGAGGATTTTTTAGCCAAGCCTCCCAAGTTATCGCCCATTTACATCTATTTTTACACCAAAGATAAGACAACGAAACAATGTCATCAAAGATCATCGAACGAACGGGAGGTTTATCATCGAAGAGCAAACGGTTTCCGCGAAACACCATATAGACACCACCAAGCCACATAGAAAACACGCTTCCACACTCTTCCTGTTGTTAGAGCAATCATGATAGAAGAAAGAACCAACCTATCCAAGTAGTGAAAAGAAGACCAATACTGCCAATCACACACCCACCACTACAAATACCCGCAAGACGGAATGAGCCAGATCACATTGCAAAAAAGAAATAATGAGCATCTTCCTCAACTAAAACCGTAAATCGGCAATCGGTAGACTCCATGACGACTCCTCTTCGCATAAGATTCACCCTAGTTGGAAGACAATCACGCCGAGCTCTCCACACAAAAATATTAATTTTAATAGGAACATACTTCATCCATTTAGTCGGCCCAGATCCTGATGGAAGAATCAAATCATCAATGAGGTTCCGAATGTCCTTCACTCTAAAGGAGCCATCACTAGACGCATTGCATATCCACCTATCAAGAGAGTGAGATAAGGAAACCGATTCCAGAATAGCTCGGAGCTCATTAAACTGAACAAGCTCAATACCCCCACGAACCGATCTTCGAAAAGATGCATCAACAGGCGCAGCCATTTTTGTTGCAACCATACAATTTTTCTCCATCTCTAAAGCGAACATACGAGGAAAACTATCACATAGGGCTGAATCACCCCTCCAAGTATCCAACCAAAAACTAGTGTTATTTCCATCACCAACACGTTTATTACAAAGGGATAAAAAATCAAAACCTTTAGCCTTTAGCATCTGCATTTCCTTTAAAATCGAACACCAATTCGAGGAATAATGAATCGAATGAGAATCAATGTTTGGCCCATATAACGCTTGCATAACATGAAACCAAAGCGAATCGTCTTGCGAAACGAAACGCCAAATCCATTTAAACAGCAACGCCCTGTTAAGAGCAAAATAACTCGATACTCCTAAGCCGCCATTTTTCTTTGAAGCTAGAACCTATCCAAGCACCAGGTAATTTTGTTATACCCAGTTGCTGCTCCGATGAAAAAACTTATTACGAATAAGATTCCATCTTCTTCAACACACCCTAGGAGCTTCGAAAATAGACAAACAATTATAGAGGAGACGCCACCTAGAACAGATTTCAAAGAGCGTAGTCTACCGCCAATAGAAAGAGTTTTCGTCTTCCACATGGAAATGCGAGACCTAAGCTTCGACACAATATCAGACCAAGCCTTGCATCGAGACATATTTCCTCCTAACGTGACACCAAGATATCGAAATTGATTTTCCATAATCGAACACCCAATAGAGGAAGCCGCAACCTCAATTTCTGGTCTAGCTACACCCACTCCTAAAAGCTGACTCTTATGAATGTTGATTTGTAACCCCGACGAGACAAAAAAACATTTAAGAACATTTATAATACCCCGCATATTGTCACTTGACCACTCACCAATAATTAAAGCGTCATCCGCATAAAATAGATGCGATAAAGAAAGCGAAGAGTTAAGGCAAATACCTTTAAAAATCCCAGCTTCTACCACTCTACTAATAGACAAATGTAACGATTCCATCACAAGGATGAAGAGCAGGGGCGCAAGCGGATCACCTTGTTTAAGCCCGCATTGAAATTGAAATTCGCTAGAGGGACTCCCGTTAACCAAAACCGATGCCTTAGCAAAAGAACACAAACCTCTAATCCATTGACACCAAGTCAAGCAAAATCCAAAAGCCTCTAAAACATCGATAAGATAATCCCAACGGACGAATCAAATCCCCTTTGCAAAATCAACTTTGAAGAACATGGCTCTCTTATTCTTTCTTTTACACCAATGCAATAATTCATTAATAATAAATGGACCATCCAAAATCTGTCTTTCAGAAACAAAGGCAGACTGCGTATTAGATACAATATTCGAAATTACCATCGACAACCGATTAGCCAAAATTTTCGTCACTCTTTATAAACGCATCCTATGAGACTGATAGGACAAAAATCAGATACAAAGTTTACGCTATCCCTAACCATGGGAAATAAGAGCAATAAAAAGACGAATTTGCAACCTTATAAAAAAGTCTCCACTATTAAAAAAGTGTTTCAACTGCATCACAAAAATCAGAACCAATGAACCCCCAATATTTTTTGAAAGACATCAAATGTATATCCTTTCTGGAACCCGGAGACTTATTTCACCACAACTACAACCAGCCAAGCGGATCTCATCACGTGAGACCTCCCTTTCCATCTAAACACCCTGCTCTTGTGACAATCTGTTGGGAAGAATAGTTAATTTAGGCCCCAAATAGAATTTGGTTCTTAAATTAAGCCGCAAAATGAATCCGAAAGACCTCCTTAACACCTGTGGGTCAAGACTGCCAAGAACCGTCAACAGGATCCCCTAATCGCTAAATTGGGATCTCTCTTATTAATGATCCCATTGAAAGAAGCTTCGTAATTCTCGTCACCTTCGAATGGCCCATCTAACTTTAGAATTCTGAAACACGATCTGAAGCTTCTTTACATTAATATGTGGAGCTGACCTTTTAAATCAAGACGCCTTGCCAATTGATCATCAGAGACTAAACCCGAGTCCAATTACTTGTCAATTTCACGCAATTCAGAAATAATATCATGCTTTAAGCTAGACAAACTAGCCCGTTTTTATCTAAACCCATAATCTGATTAGAAGATTAAGAATCTTGTAATTTCTTCGTGAGTAGATGCATGATTCACGAATGTAATTATAATCGATTTAAGAATGTTTAGTTACTTAGAAAGATTATCTATTGTTCATAATGAAAAACCCTTTCGGCCTTTATCTTTTATTATGAAAATGTTTTAAGTGTGATTCGTGTTTGATAATGAGTAATATAAACTTGCTAAACCAAGTTCGTTCGACATGTGGTTTACCGTTAAACCCTTTCGTACTTAGGTTAATGCCCGTTTACTTAGCCAATCCTCACAAGGCTAAGGTCTAGTTGTTGTAGACAAACAACTTGGAAATCAATCACTTAACCAGAGTCTTTCGACCTATATTAGAGATAAGTGGCGATCAAACGAAGATTAAAGAGTCCAAGTTCAAAAGCATCAAGCTTATATTATTCATATCAAAAGTTCATTCAAAAGTCAAGTTTGATCCATAATAATCATATAGCTCCTAACCAAACATGTTAATCTACTCAACAATCATAATAACAACACATATAACAATCATGATAAATCCAACATTCATATTATCAAAGGATAGAAACATGTTTTTACCAAATTCCAAGAGTAAAGGTTCTGAATCTTATAACTCCTTCTAAGAATAAAGTAACAATAGAAACTCCAACTTTCTGAGATTCAGCTATGCTTCACTTCCTTCTCTACCCGGAAAGTGATGAAAGAGGTTGAAGGTGATGGTTATAACCTTCAAAAACCTTATAGAACTACTAAGATCACTTGGAATTGAGGAATTGGTGATTGAGAGATGAAAATGGGATGCTTTGTTCTTTAAATTCATGTCTTATTTATAGGGTTGAAGAGGTTCTTCTATTGTAAGCAGTACACATGATGTAGTCGAACATAAAAGAGTGGATTAATCAATTATGTTCTTGATGCATTATTTCTGTATGATGCTGAAAACGTGCGGCGCACTATGGAAATCAGAGTGCCGACTAGGTGTTTTAATTGAATGGCATTTACTTCGTCTTGAAGTACGCCGCACAAAAAGAATTGTGTGCCGCACTTTTGCCTCGTTCATTAACTCCTCCTTGGATTCTACGTTCTAGATTTCATGTTAACCGACCGTAAGTGTCATTAACTGTTTTACTTTGCACTCGTTAGGTCCTTTTTCGTCACTTTTGGTTCTGAAACAATTATTACACAACAAACAACCAAACTTCATAATATTTCATGCGTTAACATATATATTTAGTGTATATTCGAGAGATATTTTATGTATATTTGGACCGTTATTAGTTAAAAAAAATGCAAAGGTTGCGGATTTTAAAAATCAGATTCACTCATTAAAACAACAACTTAATGCAACCGTTGAAAGTCATAAGACTTTCTTAACAACGGTTGATGTTTTGAAAACAGAATCTAAGGCAAAAGAAGATAAATATCTAGAAAAAATCATTGATTTAAAAAAGAAAAAAAAAGATGTGATTTAGAAAATGGTTCAATCAACGCAAACGATGCATATGTTAACAAAACCATAAGTTTTTTACGATGAAAGTTACAAAACGGCACTTGTTTATCAAAATCCTTTATATCCGACTCAAGCTCAAAGAAAAGTACCTGCATTGTATTGTGGTCGTACAATTGTTAAGTAACATGATGCATTGTCTGTTATTGATACTGAGGAAACATTAGAATTAGCTGAAGAAAGTAGGTTAAAAATGCATGTTAAACAAAATGATCCAATTGCAAAAGAAAAAAAAGTTAATATTGCACCTATTGATTATGTTGCATTGAATAAATTGTCTGAGCATTTTGTGCCTCAAAAGCAACTTTCTGCAAAACAGGCATTTTGGTTACCTATGTCAAAACCTATTTATGAAACACCACCAGTTCAACCTGAATCTGTTTTAAAGGAAATTCCTCGTGAACTTCCTATAATTAGTTTGGTTAAAGAAAGTGTTAATCAAATGATAAGTCATATGAAAGATTTTGAAAATGTGGTAACTGTCCGTACCAAGGTAACTGGTCAGAATGACGGTTCTTGGGGGATTGAATACATTCGGAAAGCTTTTAACAAAGATGTTAAACCTTTTGTTAACACCTTAAAAGAATACTTTTAAATGTTTGATAAAGGTCTCACAAAAGAATTAAATGACATGAAAGAAGTCTTTAATCAAATGGAAACCGAGGTTGCCAAATGTTCTATAGAAAGGAAAACTTTTAAGATAAAAGAGAAAGAATTGTTGCTAGAAAATGATCGTTTATTGGAGCTTATTATATCTCTAGATCTTGTGCATACTGCTATGAATTCTTTAGCTGAAATTATTGATTATCAAAGTATGGAAAAGATTTTTCTTGATGAATATTCTGAGTGTGTTGAACTTAAGGCTGAGCTTTCGAAAAAGAATGAAATTGTTGAAAAGATTGTTTATGATGAACTTTCAAAACAATGTGCCAGAATGGAAAATAGATGTATTTATCTTGAAATTAAAATACAACAGTATAAAAAAAGTTTTCTGAAAAACCAACCTCAAAACAATTAGGTTGCTCTAGAGTTTCCTGCATTTTTTGAAATAAATGAATTGAAAGCTCAACTTTAAGCGAAAAACAACTCAGTCAGCAAATTAAAAGACCACACTGCTACTTTAAAAGGCAAAGGTGTATCTTAGTGGGATAAATCTGAGAATATATCCAAAGTAATTTCCCTAGGGATGTATAAAATAGATTTCGAACCTCTTTCTCCTATCTTGTTGAAAAATAGGGAGGCACACATAGACTATCTAAAACACACAAATGATTTGTGCCTTACAGGACTAGTTAAAGCAAAACATATTGTGAAGCTTGTTTGCTTTATACAACCAATAAAACTAATTGCAGTTACACCAATAAAAATAAAAAAGTTAGGTTTGCAGAACCTAGCCCATCATCAAGTAACATACAGAAACAGGTAGATTCTTGCAAAACGAAGGATTGTAACAAACCTTTGTTGCCTTCTATAGGAGTAATCATTTCTACTAGTGCTAGCGGATCAAAGCCTCTAAGCAATACCAAGAAAAATAGGATCTCGTGACCAACCAGTAGAAACAAGAAGAATAAAGTAGAAGATCACCTTAGGAGCGTTAAACCTAGTTTAAATAAAAAGAATAGTGTTTTTGAACCTGTCTGTAATGCAAATGTTAAGCATTCTATTTTAAATGCGAATTTTGAGCTTATTTGTGCTACATGTAATGAATGTATGTTTGATGCAATTTATGATTTGTGTGTTCTTCATTATGTTAATGATGTCAATGTGCGTGTTAAATCCAGATATGTAAAGAGCAAAAAGAAGAAAGTTTGGAAACCTACGGGTAAAGTTCTTACTAATGTTGGATATAGTTGGAAACCTACAGGTCAGACCTTCACTATAGATAGAAATGCATGCCCTTTTAACTAAGATCACCTCAACTACAGTAGCGCGTCCTAAGAAACCAATCTCAACAGCAATAGTTAAGAAAACTCCATCTAGTAGTAACACATCAGGCAAACTTAAGGATATAACCAATATAGGTTCGAGTAGTAAATCTAAGAATGTAGAATCTAAGATTTTTAACAACTCGAAACCCAACAAAAATTAGGGATCCAATGTTTCTACTGCATCATCTTCTTCCTGTAACACCCCCGAAATCTGATATGCAGCGGAATGGTAACCTTGGGGTGCTACGTCAAAGTACAACAATCAAGATATAGGAAACGACCTTAAATGGACGTTTTAAACAAGATCATTCGATGCATTATAACAAAATCAGAGTTCATACATTAGGTCCCATATGTTTTGAAAAGAAAAGTCATAGACATACTACATACGTTCTTTAAACAAAAGATTTATAATCCCAAAAGACGACATAAGTTTTTCATAGATAAAAGTTGCATCGAATTTAAATAAAACACAGAATCCATCTTCATAGATATCCATCACGGATCCCATCCAAGCTTATATCTGAGGACCTGAAATTAAAATGCTAAAAGTCAACATAAAGGTTGAGTGAATCCATAGGTTTATAAGTAAAAGAGCGGACCACAAGATTTTAGGTACTAGTAGACTATGAAACAAGTTTAGTAGTACAAAAACATGTATTAATGCACTAAGCTCATGACCCCGAAGCCTTAACTAGATGTTTGCCCCAACTAGAATATAGGATGCTTGCCAACAACCTCACTTGTCCTCTCAATGTTAAATGCACCATGATCAAACTAGTGACCCAAGTAAGGTGGGGATTGTCAGTCCCGATAGATCTATCCACAACACTAGCGCTCACTACAATTAGCAATTAACGGCTCATGATAAATAGGGACTTCACGGCAAGAAGGTAACTTAGGCATTAATAATCAGGCAGTAATCTGGATAGCATACACTTTGAAAACACTTGAAAACACTTGTGTCCGTAGTAAAACAAGCATGTAATTCCACCCCGTAGAGTTTGTAAAACAAGTAGATAGAAATGGGGGCTATGAACTCACCTTAGAAGTGAAGTGATGAAATAATCGGGTAAATGGCAGAAAACGTATCACGGAAATATCCGAAAGCAACCTAAGTAAATATATGTCGTATCAGTACTCAAGTACTTTGACTTAACAACTATCATATACAATCCTATATAGTTATCATCATACTATCATTCGGGCTATCATAATTAAGAGGTCATGACATGACGTACGAGGAGCTAGGATACTTTAAATCGTAAATCCAACAACTCGTCGATACGCCATCCGAAGAGGCCTCATTATGAAATTCCCTAGTAATATAGCACTTTGATAACTAATAACATATATATTTCTATATAGCTACATCACCATCTAATCGTTTTAGCGAAATTATATTTATAAAGTAAAAACGTTTATAAATAACCCTTTAACAAAAACGGCGTAAAATGCACGTTTCAAGTCCGATTTGTATGTTTCTTGCGCCCACGTCTTCGTACTAAGACGATGTATCAAAATAAGACATTTTTAGGTTTTGAGTCCACTGATGAACAGTACTTTTACTGTTCACATCAGTTCACATATTTATTTATATAAGTTTAATAGTCGTAAAACCCGTAAATGTCGTATCTTATTCGTTATAGCTCCGTTTTTAGCGATTCTTTCGAGCACGTTCTTGTAATTGAAAGTTTTATCATATTATTGATGTTTTCAAAGTATAAGTTTCTGCCATGAATAGTAACTTTTATAAAAATAGTTTTATAAGAGTATTAACTATCGTAAACTCGTAACTAGCGTATCTTCTTCGTTATTAATCGGTTTTTCGAGTTCTTTATGACCCCACGATCCTTGTGACATGTAGTATTTTATAAAATCATAAAATATATATGTAAATTTCGAACTCCAAACAGCCCCTTTAGATATTTTTCTCAAAATGTGTTTAAAACTTGTTTTTAGGACTTTTTAGCTTTACCACTTTGTTACAAATCCATTAGAACCCTTAATATCTTATGTCTTATACTCCTAGGGTCCTTAGTATATGATTAATCCAAAGATTATCCAAGAATTATAAAATTTACAAGTAAATAAGTTCCTAGATGGTGATTAACTACATAGACATATATATGCATAAAATGATGAATGTAAAGACATAAAGGGTTTTAGATAACCTTAGAGTGATGAAATATGATACCCAACACAATCTAAACCCTTGTTTAGATTGTAAACCCAAGCTTGCAAGATCTTGATTTCCTAAACCCTAACTTTGCATTTTCTTGCTTAACACTTGTAAAGGATTAACCAAGCCTTCAAATCTTCTTAGGACATCTTAGATATGATGTAGGTATGTATGTAAATGTGTTATATAAAATTTGATATGGATTTGGTTGTGTTTGGGGTGTTGCCGTAGCCAAGAGAGGGAGGAGGGGAGAGATTTTGTGATGAAATTTGTAAAGAAATGTAAGTTATGATTTTGTAGTCTAGTTAGGGTATATATAGGGGTTAACTAGGGTTAAGGAACTCTAGTTAAGTCTAACTAGGGTAAGGTTAAGGAAATATCTAAAAGATATTTTAGATAAATATCTAATAAATATCTAGGGTTTTAAAAATGTGTATAAGTGATTTCCGGGTATGCTTAAACGTATTTAATTGCGAAACGTAAACGTCTTACGCAACCAATAAAAATAAAATATAAAAAGTTAATTATTACTTTCATAAAAATAATATATTGCTTGCTTGACGAAAACTTTAATTCGTTTGGTGTCCGATTACGCTAAACGATAATTTTTTTAACTTACGCGATTTAACTTAACTATTAAAATTTAAAAGCGAACGCGTACGAGAAAAAAAATAATTAGTGAAATATATGACGTCGTAAATGACCTGAAAATACGAAATGTTACAGTCTCCTCCGGTTAGAAGAGCCTTGTCCTCAAGGCTCAAGTTGCGGCACTTGAGGAAAGTACGGATTTGGGGAAGAGATTCGGATATTTCTTCCGGAATTGGTCTTCACGTTCCCAAGTATACTCAGCTCCTTGCCGAGAGTTCCAACGTACTTTGACCAATGGGATTCTTCTTCGCTTTAGCTTCTTCACATCTCGTTCCACTATCTCAATAGGTTCTTCGACAAATCGCAGATTTTCATCAATCTCGATCTCGTCCAAAGGCACTTGAACATCTGGCTCAGCCAAACATTTCTTGAGGTTTGACACATGAAACGTGTCGTGAACACAACTCAGCTCCTGGGGTAACTTTAGTCGATAAGCTACTGGTCCAACACGCTCTACTATTTCGAACGGTCCCACATACCGTGGTGCCAGTTTTCCTTTCTTACCAAATCGTACCACTCCTTTCCACGGAGATACCTTAAGTAACACTCGGTCTCCAACTTCGAATTCAAGAGGCTTACGTCTCTTATCAGCATAGCTTTTCTGACGACTTCTTGCCGTTATCAACCTTTCCTTAATCTGAAAAATCTTTTCTGTCGTTTCTTGTACAAGTTCTGGTCCAATAAGCTGATTTTCTCCCACTTCAGTCCATATCACGGGAGATCTACACTTTCGTCCGTATAGAGCCTCGAATGGCGCGCACTTAATGCTCGCATGGTAACTGTTATTATAAGAAAACTCAACCAACGGAAGATGAGTATCCCAACTGCCACCAAAATCCATTACACAAGCTCGTAACATATCCTCTAGTGTCTGAATGGTACGCTCACTTTGACCATCGGTCTCAGGGTGGTAAGCCGTACTCATGTTTAGTTTTGTACCTAACGCTTCCTGAAGAGCTTGCCATAAGTGTGACACGAATTGACCATCACGGTCTGAAATGATTGACACTGGCACACCATTTCTTGCTATGATTTTGTTGATATAAATCCTTGCCAGCTTCTCTATTTTGTAATCTTCACGAATGGGTAAGAAGTGAGCCGACTTGGTCAATCTATTCATAATGACCCAAATCGCATCATACCCACCGCTGCTTCTAGGTAACTTTGTGACTAAGTCCATTGTTATCTTCTCTCATTTCCACTCAGGGATTTCTGGTTGTTGAAGTAATCCTGAGGGTTTCTGATGTTCGACTTTTATCTTAAAGCACGTAAGACACTTGATAACGTACTCAGCAATGTCTCTCTTCATACCAGGCTACCAATACAAGTCTCTTAGATCATGATACATCTTATCCGCACCCGGATGTATTGAATATCTAGAAGTATGAGCTTCATCCATGATCAGTTTCCTTACACCACCAACTGATGGAATCCAGATACGATCAAAAAAGTAAATTCCACCGTTATCTCGTCGTTCAAAGTGTTTTTCTAATCCTCTTAGCCATTTAGCTGGAGCTTTGAGATCCTTGGAAGCTTCGCCATGCGCTTCCAAAATCTTAGTCTTAAGTTCAAAATGAATAGTAATACTCATAGCACGTACTCGCCTTGGCTTAAGCCTTTCTTTTCTACTCAAGGCATCTACCACCATATTTGCCTTGCCCGGGTGGTATTTGATCTCACATTCGTAGTCACTGAGCAGCTCGATCCACCGCCTTTGGCGCATATTCAAATCTTTCTGGTCAAATATGTACTGGAGACTCTTATGGTCAGTGTAGATAACACTTTTTGTCCTATAAAGATAATGTATCCAAATTTTAAGAGCGAACACCACCGCACCCAATTCCAGGTCATGGGTGGTATAATTTTTCTCATGCTTCTTCAACTGTCTTGACGCATATGCTATCACTTTGCCCCGCTGCATTAGCACGCTCCCAAAACCTTGTTTTGATGCATCACAATATACCACAAAGTTGTCTGGTCCATCGGGGAGTGCTAACACTGGAGCATTGCATAGCTTCTCCTTCAGAATGCGGAAAGCTTCATCTTGTTCATTGCCCCACACATATGTCTTATTCTTTTGAGTCAACAGGGTGAGGGGCTTGGCGATCTTGGAGAAATTCTCAATAAATCTCCGGTAATAACCCGCCAATCCTAAGAATGAACGGATTTCAGTTGACGATTCCGGAGTCTTCTAGTTCTTGACCGACT
This sequence comes from Tanacetum coccineum, assembly GCA_026074375.1. Classification (NCBI taxonomy): domain Eukaryota; kingdom Viridiplantae; phylum Streptophyta; class Magnoliopsida; order Asterales; family Asteraceae; genus Tanacetum; species Tanacetum coccineum. The sequence continues at coordinate 42,931 of BQNB010020407.1, read as the reverse complement.
CAACCTTGCTAGGATCCACATGGATACCGTGACAGTTGACCACATGTCCTAGGAACTGGACTTCTTGTAACCAAAATTCGCACTTTGAAAATTTGGCATACAACTTCTCCTTCTTGAGTAAGTCTAGAATCGTCTTCAGGTGGACTTCATGTTCTTCTTCTGACTTTGAGTAGATTAAGATGTCGTCAATGAACACAATTACGAATTTGTCCAAATACGGTTTGCAGACGCTATTAAGTCCATAAATATTGTTGGCGCGTTTGTCAGCCCAAATGGCATGACTGTGAACTCAAAATGCCCATATCGGGTTCTAAACGCGGTCCCTACGGTATATCTTCCTCTCGACTCCTCCAACTGATGATATCCTGAGCGAAGATCTATCTTTGAGAAACAACACGCACCTTGTAATTGATCAAACAAGTCGTCAATTCTGGGAAGAGGATAGCGGTTCTTTATAGTCAACTTATTTAATTCCCTGTAGTCAATACACATTCTCATCGCACCATCTTTCTTCTTAACAAAAAGCACGGGTGCTCCCCATGGTGAGTGACTAGGTCGAATGAAGCCCTTTTCTTGAAGCTCTTTTAGTTGGTTCGACAACTCTAGCATCTCTGACGGAGCTAATCGGTATGGCGATTTAACAACTGGCGACGCACCCTAATCGAATCAAATAGCGGAAATTCTATCTCATCACACAGGAGGTAAACCTACAGACTCATCCGGAAATACTTAGGGAAGTCTCGGACAACTCGAATGTCATCAAACTTCTTTTCATCAGCCTTGATACACGCAAGTGATCCAGGATCCTTTTCCGGCCTCTCGCCTTGGACTTCAAGAATCTCGCCATTCGGAAGAGGAATACGGACAATCTTTTCATAACAATCTATGACAGCTCGGTGGTATGACAACCAATCCATACCAACAATGACATCAAAACTTCCTAGTCGGGTCGGGAGTAGGTCAATTTTGAACACGTGATTAAGCAAGACTAAGGTGCAACTACGTAAAACAGTGTTGGTACTAACCACCTTTCCATCTGCTAACTCTACTTCATAACTAGTATTTAAAGCGGTTAGGGCAATATCAATAAAAGGTGTAAACGCAGAAGATACAAAACTCTTCTCAGCACCAGAATCAAAGAGGATACAAGCGTAGTGATCATTAAGAAGAAACGTACCCGTGACCACATTTGGATTCTGCTATGGATTTTCAACCACCCATGTTAATGCTCATCGCACGAGCTCCCCTCATTATGCTGTTTCCCTGCCTTAGGACACTTGAGTTTCTTAAGATGTTCCTTTCCCTCACACCCACACCTATAACACTAGCGCATTCTGCAGGAAATCATTACATGCACCTAGAAGTATAGCTCTACAATCCTTCTCCAGATGACCAGTTCTTTGTCACTTCTAACACTTTAGAGGGCATCGCCCACTATGGTGAAAGTTGCAACGGTTGCACTTTGGTAGATTTCTAGCATAACCTCTATTCTCCGTTGGGGCTGCAGCATAGGCCCTGGCAGTTTCCTGCCTCCTATTTTGTTGCTGGTGATAGTTGTTGTTTCGGTTGTTGTTGTTATGGTTGTTGTTGTTGTTTCTTTGGTGGTCTTCCCACTTCCTTTTATTGCTTTCACCAATTCTGGTAGCCCGACCCTGGACTACTTGCTTAACCAGTTCACGGGCCATGTTGATGGCATCATGTAGAGTTGAAGGCTTTGAAGAAGTGATGTTTCCTTTGATTCTTTCAGGAAACCCACGAGTGTACCTTTCAATCTTCTTCATTTCAGTGGGCACCAATTCAAGACACATCAAGGGCAACTCATGGAAATGATTATTGTATGCCTCAATGTCGTCTCCCTTCAGAGTCAAAGTCCAGAGCTCTTGCTCCATCCTTTGGATTTCAGTTGCTGGGCAGTATTCCGTAGTCATCGTCGTCTTGAATTCAGTCCATGGAATATGGTTAGCTATTGACTGAGCCCTAGAGTGGTACGTCTCATTCCACTATGTTAACCACACCCATCGAAAGTGACTAGCATGAGCAGCAAAGATAACCTTATCTTCTTCAGCACACTTGCAAGTTTCAAACACTTGCTCAACATTTTCTATCCAACGCCTTAACCTAACAACACCCTCCGTTCCATTAAAAGTGTGAGCTTTTCCATTCATAAAAGTCTTGTGCGAACAACCGTGCACATTCATAGTTCCTCCAGCATTCCTAGGGTTTCCTCCTGAACTTCCAGCAAAACCACCTTTGTCTCCCCCCTAAAAAATTAGCCTATTTTCCTTTTTGTACTCTTCAATAGCTTTAGCCACATGCTTTTCCACCAACCTCTTAACAGATTTCTTCTTAAATCTTCTGGGTGGCATGATTCTGTCTACAATACAAGTACAAAATCCGGTAAGAATTTGTAAGAGTACATTGAGTCAAGGTATATGATACTAACCAAGAAAATAAGAATGCTATAATACTCATGAATTAATCGAAATGGTTAATATTTATATAATCGACCGATACAAATGAATAGTAATATGCTAGAAGATAGACATAAGGGATCGAATTTAAACCAAATATTATATATAAACTATATAATACAATAATGATAATCAGAAGAGTAAGTAAGGATCAGGGAATGCGCGCGCGGATATCAGATCAGCGATGAAGGATTCTGTATTTGTAATGAAAGAAAAGAAAATTCTGTAAAAATTTTAGTTATAGAATAGGTTTTGAAAATGTCCCAGTTCCCTATAACCATAGCTCTTGATACCAATCTGTAACACCCCCAAATTCTGGTATGCAGCGGAATGGTAACAATGGGGTGTTACGTCAAAGCACAATAATCAAGATATAGGAAACGACCTTAAACGAACGTTTTAAGATAAGATTTCATTTGATGCTATAGCAAAATATCAGAGTTCATACATTAGGTCCCATATGTTTTAAAAGTCATAAATATTTCCACATACGTTTTTAATTAAACAAAAGCTTCATACTACCAAGAGGTGACTTAAGTTTTTATAAATAAAAGTTGCATCAAATTTAAATAAACACATAATCCATCTTCATTGATATCCATCACGGCTCCCATCCAAGCTTATACCTTAGGACCTGAAATTTAACATGCTAAATGTCAACACAAAGGTTGAGTGAATTCATAGGTTTATCTGTAAAAGTATAGATCACAAGATTTAAGTAATGGTAGACTATGAAACAAATTCAGTTGTCCAAAACATTTATTATTGCACTAAGCTCATGACCCCGAAGCCTTAACTGTCTGTCTGCCCCAAATAGGTAGGGTGTCTGCCAAAACAGCCTACAGTTCTCTAAATGTTAAATGCACCATGATCAACTTGTGACCATAAATTCCGGTGGGGATTGTTAGTCCCGATAGATCTATCCACAACACTAGCGCTTACTATAATAGTAATTGATGGTTCATGATATTAGGGACTTAGATGGCACTGTGGTAACTTAGGCAATAATAATCAGGAAATAATCTGGATAGCATACAGTTTAGAATACTTGTGTCCGTAGTAAAACAAGCATGTAATTTCACCCCGTAGAGTTTATAAATCAAGTAGATAGAAATGGGGCTATGAACTCACCTTAAGTGAATAGTAATGTCGTCAATGAAAAGTACACGGAAAACGAGGCACGGAACTCTAACCGCAACCTAAATTAATAATATGCCTTTAGAAAAATGAAACTAACGTACCAGGATGCAAATGCAATCATATCAGTCCTACATCACCCATACACAGTTGCGCTAAAGTTCTATAAGTTAAAACGCAAATTTCAGAAAAGTGATATTTATCTTTGCGTTTTCAAAAGTGCCAAATATTTACGAGTTACCTACTTCACTAGCAGATAACTCCTTCGTTACAACACTTAAAGATACGAGTCTCGATTTTATGAAAACTAGAAGTTATGTGCTTTAAAAAGTTAGTTTATCATTTTATCCCACTTGGACACTAACTACCTTAAAAACAGTGCCCAAGTAGGTCGGTCGCGAAGATTGGCTGTTTTCAGACTTGGTAAAAATTCAGGACATTTCAGCATGTATTATTCACGAGGTCAGGGTTTTGGCGGACTCTAACTTTCTCATATCTACACCTTTTTTGTGCTTTCAGGGGCTGTAGAAAGCTACTAGTCCCGTCTACAGAAACCTGAACTAGCACAAATCCTAATTCTATCATTAAGGGCCTCGAATTTCAGCTCGAAATAATCCACCAGCCCCACCCACGCCCCACCCCCCCACCTACCAACCATTAACCCTCCAACCGACCTCCAAACCTCACCCACCAACCAGCCCCCCCAGTCTAACCCCAGACCCCACTCGCCACACCCCACCACCAGCTCGCCGCCTACACCCCCACCACCCCATTCTACCCCCCCACCATCCACCCCCTCACCTCCCATCCCCCTCATCCCATCGTTATCGCACCCCCCACCCCAACCCTCCACCCCCCTCCCCACCCCTCACGCGACATTTAGATATTTTTGACAGCTTTACGTAAAATTTTGTAGATTTTCTTTTAGCCGTATCTTACTCGTTATTTATCCGTTTTTGATGATTCGACTTGCTAAATTCACCTTATAGTACCCTCTACAAGAAACAATACTGTCCCAACTCTCAAACCCATCTTAGAGTGGTCGTTTTTAGTCCAAAAGTTACCCATTTTGCAATTATTATCATTTTCCGAATATTTTGATATTATTAATTAAACTACGAGATGGCTACCGTTTGGTCTAGGTTTCGAATATAATACTTAGGCGACCTTAGATTACATGGAAGTAACCAAGTCTTAAGTTAAAACCCCATTTTTAGTTGATTTTTACAAGTATAACCCATATATCAATACTTATGCATTTGTCGTCTGAATAACACCAAATACTTCTTTCTGCGAGCTCTAATTCCTAAAATATCGTAACCTTTCCTCTAACATCATATTTTAGTGTGGTGAAGATCAATCTAGCGCATGTTCATTTTAAATAACAAAAATAACTAAAATGTGCAAAACATCAGTAACTTTTCCATATTCTTTTTGAAAGCAAGGTTTTTAAGTGCTAACGTGGTATGGGTGATATACGATATGTGATTCATGATATGTGAGGTGCAAAAAAATGTGTATGAACTTGTGATGAATGCTTACTTGAAGGTGATTATACTCAAAACAATGCAACCCGAAAACCCTAAGTTGAAACCCCTAATCGGCTAAATGCAACCCCACTAAGAAGCTTTCACGCACCCCTAACCTTGCATACCCTAGACCCAAATAAGCTTTGAATAAGCTATGAAACAAATCCTTAAGAACCTTTGTGTGCCCGTTTTGTTTCCAACCGAGTTCAAGAGAGAGAACAGATGGTTCTTTTTGTGTTTTGCTTTAGAAGTGAGAATGAATGAAAGTGTTGTCTTAAATAGCTATACCAAGCATGGTTTTATATTAGTTTAATAATAGGGAACATGGGAACATGAATGACAAATGAAGAGTGTAGGTGCATGTGTGTGTCGTGGAAATGGAGGAAGCAAATAGAGAAAAAGTATGTTGCTTAGAAAGTCAAAGCAAATTGTTTCTTGTGCTTATGTTTGGACGTGGAGTAGGAAGAGAGAACCAAAGAAAATGTGTGTTAAGTTTTGAGTGAAATGAAGGCAAGAACTAGTATACATGTATATATATTACTCCCTTGGTCAAGAATACTATTAGAAGTCCAAGTTTGAATACTATTAGAAGGTTTTAAGGAAAAATGTTGGTCAAGTATCTAGTTGTGTACTAGGAAAGATTTTGGTGTGCTAGATGTTTGTGGGCTGCGTGTTTTTAGGGAGGGAAGGACAAGAAAATGTTCCTTGATATTTATGAAGATTACTAGTAGTATATGTGGTATATGAAAGTTACTTAAATCATGGAAGTGTACATATGAACTTAGAATGAAATCTTGAATTCTACGACTTGCGTACTCTAAGTGAAATCGGCAATGGTGAATATATGGGTAAAGTTTATGAAATTTTTGGACATCGGGTATAATAGTGGGTATTTGTTGAAGCATAGAAAAGTTTTGGTGCTTCCGGGTATGCCTAAATGTATTTTATTGAGAAACGTAAACGTTTTACGCAACCAATAAAAATAAAATATGAAAAGTTTATTATTACTTCGTATAATGGATCTGATCTTTATACAATTTCTCTTCAAGAAACGTCTTTATCAACTCCAATCTGTTTCATGGCTAAAGCCTCGCCAACTCAAGCATGGTTATGGCATCGAAGACTTTCTCATCTTAACTTCGACTACATCAACTTGCTTTCAAAGAAGGATGTCGTGATTGGTTTACCAAAACTGAAATATGTCAAGGATCAACTATGTTCCTCTTGTGAAGTAAGTAAAACAAAAAGAAGTTCATTCAAGACAAAGGTTGTTTCAAGTTCAAAAGGACGGCTAAATCTGCTTCATATGGACTTATGTGGTCCTATGCGTGTTACAAGCATCAATGGGAAGAAATACATTCTGGTAATTGTTGACGACTACTCCAGATATACCTGGACTCTATTTCTATGATTGAAGGATGAAACACCAGAAGTTCTAAAAGACTTTCTCAAGATGATTCAACGAAACCTTTTAAGTGATTTCTGTTCAAACTGGCAGAGGCACAGAGTTGTTAAACAAGACACTCCATGCATACTTCAAAGAAGAAGGAATTGAGCATCAAACTTCTACTACTCGAACACCTGAACAGAATGACGTTGTCGAAAGATGAAACCGTACTCTGGTTGAGGATGCTCGGACGATGCTTTTAGCTTCTAAACTTCATTGTTTTTAGGCTAAAGCAGTTGCAACCGCATGCTATACTCAAAACAGATCAATCATAATCCCGACACATGAGAAAACGGCATATCACATCATCAATGATAGAAAACCTTCAATTAGACACCTTTACATCTTTGGTTGCACATGTTACTTAACCAGAGATGGAGAAAATCTTGATAAAATGAAAGAAAAAGGGGATCCGTGCATTCTGGTAGGATACTCCACCCAGTCTAAGGGATATCATGTTTACAACAAGAGAACCCGATTGATAGTTGAATCCATACATCTTAGATTTTATGAAATCAAAGAGATGTCTGAGACGTCTATTGATAATGACACTTCAGGCCTCGTTCCCCAATGACAAAAGGCGTTAGATTATGACAACTTTAGCCCCGCGCCCCAACTACAAAATGTTTCTCCTTCAGCAGATACAATAGCTCCGTCACAACAAGAGTTGGATCTTCTATTTGGTCCTTTGTATGATGAATTTTTCAATGCAGGTACTTCAAGTGTTAACTAGTCTTCTTCTCCCATTGACAATTCTAAACAACAAGACACACCACCTACAACGAATATTCCATCTTCAATAGAACCGATAACTTCAACAAATGCTGATGCTAAGGAAAACAATGATAATCAAGCAGTAGATACACATATTTAACAAAATGAATTTATTAATCCTTTCTGTACACCGGTACAAGAAGTTGTTGAGTCTTCCTCATGCAATATTGATAATTCAAATATAAATACCTTCTATCAACCATACGATTCCGAATATTGATGGACCAAAGATCACTCGCTAGAACAAGTTCGTGGAAATCCATCCAAGTCAGTGCAAACAAGACGACAACTTGTAACAGATCCTGAAATGTGTATGTTCGCGATTACCGTGAGTACAACTGAACTGAAAAACATTAAGGAGGCAATGGCTGATTCTGCATGGATAGAGGCAATCCAGGAAGAGCTTCATCAGTTTGACAGACTACAAGTCTGGGAACTCGTTGACAAACACTTTGGCAAGACTGCAATCAAGCTAAAGTGGTTATGGAAGAACAAAAATGATAAAGATCAAATTGTAATTCGTAATAAGGCATGACTTGTAGCTAAGGGATATGCTCAAGAAGAGGGTATTGATTTCGAGGAATCATTTTCTCTAGTTGCTCGCTTAGAAGCTGTTCGGATTTTCATCGCATATGCTACACACAAGTCTTTTCCAATTTATCAGATGGATGTGAAAATGGCATTTCTTAATGGTCTATTGAAGGAGGAGGTTTATGTTACACAACCAGATGGGTTCGTAGATCCTGATCATCCAGAAAACGTTTACCGTTTAAGGAAAGCTTTATATGGATTAAAGCAAGCTCCGAGAGCCTGGTACGATGAACTTTTAAATTTCCTGATGTCCAAAGGTTTTACTAAAGGTACCATTGACCCTACTCTATTTACGATAAGATACGGGGAGAACATTCTACTTGTGTAAATTCACGTCGTTGACATTATTTTTGGGTCTACAAACCCAAAATTTTCTAAAAGATTTGAAAAATTAATGCACAGTAGATTTGAGATGTCTTTAATAGGGGAAATGAAATTCTTTTTTAGGACTTCAAATCCACCAATCCCCACGAGGTATCTTTATCAATCAGGCCAAGTACGCTTTAGAAATACTTAAAAACATGGTATGGATAAAGGTGAAAGCATTGGTACACCAATGGCTACTAAACCTAAACTGGATGGAGACTTGAGTGGAAAACTCATAGACCAAACTAACTACTGTAGTAAGATTGGGTCAGTCATGTATCTGACATCTAGTAGACCAGACATAGTGCAAGCAGTATGTTATTGTGTACGTTATCAAGCAAGACCGACTGAAAAACACCTCAAAGAGGTTAAAAGGATCTTTCGATACTTACGGGGTACCATTAATGTTGATCCCTTTTGAACAGATCTTACTTAGCCTGTTAAAGCTTAGTTATGTTGGATAGATCCAAAACAACTATAGTAGAAACTAAGATTGTAAATACTACAAACTATGCGGAATCTAGCTTGTAATACTAAGAAGAACGATGAAAAAGTAAACCAAGATCTTTACTAAACTTTCAATATATTGAATACTATTTTGAGTTACAAAATAGCTATGAATACTAACTATGATTGCTATGCAAACTATGAATACTAAGATGAAAACTGATATAACACTTGATATCTAGATCTATGCCGTAGGGTTCCTTTTATACACCAAGGAAACCTTAATGGGCTTACAAAACGCGTCAAGTGATCAATGCATATCTATTCCTAATATATCTCATGCATATCACTTTAGCAGTACTAACTATTATAACTAACAGTACTAACTATATAACTAACAGTACTAATAAACTGACAGTACTAACTTTGTACTGGCAGCACTAACTATTACACTAGCAGCACTAATGACTTAGACAGTTTTCTCTAATCTTCAGCAGCAGCACAAACTTGAACCAGCAGCATTAAGTTGTAGAAGGCTCTAATTCCCAACAGGTTGTCGTAAGATGTGATCTTGATCACTAGGAGGATGTATCCAAACACTTTTCTACTTCTTAAGTTGTGATCTTGTAAATCTGAGAAGCTCAAATGCCATTTCACTTTCATGATCAACTTCTAGTCTTCTATTTAACATCTTTGAAAGCATTTCTTGAGTAAGAAGATATTTCTTTTCTATCATCATGTGAACATCAATTCCATTGTCCATCAATAATACATGAACTCCACATGAGTAAAATAATCTCTAGCTTATCAAGTTGTAACCTTGTTGATTCCTCCAGACTTTATCTTCCTTACAAGGCTCAAATAATGTCTTCAGATCTCCACAAAGCAACAAGTTATATCCTTCTGGACTTGTTGTATCATACCTTTCTTTTACCAGTCTTTAGATCCATCCACCTCCTTGTCTTCAAAGTCTTCAAAGCATTTCACTGAATATTTTATAATTCTTAGAACTTCCATCTGCTCTGATGATTTGATAATACATCATGTTTTCAGTCAAAATGTATGTCTTCTAATCAACTATTGGATATTTAGTAGCCAAGGATTCAACATCAATAGCAATGTCATCCCCTTAAACTATATCCAAACAAGCTCTAAGCTCCTCCTTTTTAGCATCATCTTGTAGTTTCTGTTTCTTAACACTCTCTTCATCATGTTCTGCTCTTGGTCTATTCTTACTACTTTCTTCTTGCTTGCTACTGCTATCATCTTTCTTTCCACTGTCATCACTCATAGGAACAAAATCATTAATCCCTTGTTGTTCCTTCTTATATAACTTCTGAATTTCTTCAAAACACTTACTCTTCAGCTGATTGTCAGTATACTTGCCTATGTGTTTTAGATAAGTAATCATCTGGTTTCTGAGTTGAGTTCTAGTTGGTGGTCTGTTTCTAATCTCTGCTGCTCTCTGGGCTGCAAAGAACTTCTTCCTTGCTGCAATGGTTTCCACCAAGAATCTAGCCTGTTTATCAATAGAAAATTATTCTCTTTCTTGTTCTTGAAGTCTTGCAGCTAGCAACTCATCAGCATCCATCCTTGCTTGAACATCTTCTATTTGTTCAATCAATGCAGCATCCTTGGCCTCTTGTTCTGCAGCTCTTTCCTTAGCAATCCTTTGCTCTCTCTCAAACTGTGCCTGTTCTTCTTCAAACAACCTTTGAGCTAGCTCTTCATCCATCTGAATCTGAGATTTTCTAGGGTTCTTTAGAGTAGGTTCAGGCTCCACCATCTTGCATTTACCTTTGTCTTGGCTTTGTACTGTTGGTACTGGTGTTGCTCTCCTTGGTTCTTCTTTAACATTACAAATCACTACTGAGGTTGTCCTTGGTCTTGCACTCCTAATGGCCATAAGTGTATCAGCAATAGTTGTCATCTCATCTTCAAAAATATCCCTAGTAGTAATTGTAAAAGGACTAGCAGCACTACCATTTGAAGGTCTAGCAGTACTAACATTAAAACTAGTAGTATTAAGTGTATCCACAGCAGTAGTAATTTGTTCAGTAGTACTACCACCTTTAACATTCTCCATTGCATCATCAAGCACATCAAAGTTACTATCTTTAAACATTGGCTTTGTCTTGTCACTTTTCCTCCTCTGTTTGGATACATTCTCCTTATCCAAACCTTTTCTACTGGAGGTACCAATCTTAAAGAGCTTCATCCCTGGAGTTCTTGCCCTTAGTTCCTTTTCTAATCTTTTAACTTTCTTTTGCAGCTTATTGATCACCAAGTCTTGAGCAGTCTTTGATTGTTCCAAGGCAAGAACCATGTTTGACAAATTTGAACAAATGGCCATCAATTCATTTATGTTAGGTCTACCCTCATCACTTCCACGTGTGTGACCTCCTGAGAGAGGTGAATCATGGGATGTTGGTGGTACAAAATCCGTCAAATCTTGTTGTTCATTCTTTTCCTCATCACTTCTAGATGTGTTAACTCCTAGGAGAGGTGAATCATAGGAATGTTAAGATGCCCTCTAAGATCTAGTCTGAGCAATGGCACCCCCATGGCTTCTTGGCACCTGGGTCTGTCACCTGAACCAATTTCTTGAGAAAGAGGATCATTAGACATTGCTGTGGATTGGGTCTTAGTTATGTTACCACTTGCCTGTGCTGCATCTAAGCTAGCAGCAGTAGTGGCAGCCCTCACCACTCTGTCATCCCTCTCCTTAAAGATAGCCTCATCTACTACATTTGGTATAGGCACACTAGTCTGAGGTAACTGAGTGTCCTTTTGTAAGGCTTGCCTAGGTGATTGAGTATTTTAGGGTGATGATAATTCAGTAACAGGGATTTGTTCTTCAATTATGGGTTATGTAGTTGAAGATGGTGGTTGGGGTTCAGAGGGTTGTCCTAAACCTTCACCCCCAACTACTGGTGGTGCCAACATTAATACAAACAATGGAGTAACTCTCCCTGAAAAATCTTTTCCTTTTTTTTCATATTAGTGAAAACCTTTTTAGTATGTTTAGGTGTTTCATAAGTATCATTAAAAGGTTCTGTAAGAGAAATCTGCTTATTCAAAAAGAGTTGTAAAAACCTTGGATACATTAAAAATTTCTTTGTATTGGTATCCAAGTTCCTCAACATACCATCAAAAATTAGTTTAGAAAAGTTAAACTTTTGACCAGTAGCTAAATAGATGACTGAAAATGCTATATTAGTGGAAAATTCATCCCAAGAAGTAGATTTTGAACTTAGGCAGTGTAAGATGGTATGTATGAGGTAATTATATTGAGGAGATAAGAGAGCTTTTTGAAAAGTAAGTTTGTCAGAATCACTCTCATACCCTATCAATGCAAGGTTTTCAAAAATAGTAGTATTTGTTAGACAAGTAATACCATCCTCATCATTAAAGTGAAGATCACTCCTCACTGATGATTCTGATATTACTACTGTCTTGCCATCAAATGTGGCATGAATTTGCTTCACATCATTGAGTGTTTGAGAATTTGCAGTATTCCAAAACTGTTCAATATGGGAAGCATAGATAGTAGGACTTACAGTTAGGGCATAATGAATAGAGCTAGTAGTAAGAAAGTCCACTATACGATGAAACTCAGCATTCTCCTTTGTTCTTTCCAAACAAGCAACCATATTATGTTGATCAACAAACTTCAAATCCGCCATAGATGATTAATTGAGGATTAATTGTTGGAGTCGGTGATAAATTGAATTTGGGTTTGAAATCGAAAGAGTATTAATGAATATTGGGTGATCGTATGCGCTTAAATAGGTAAAAAGGAAACCTATAAGCGAAGTTATCCTTTTATAGACCCAAAATTCCCTCAACAGTTGTAACTCTAACGAACTTCAACGGTAACCCAGCAGTACTAACTTTGGCTCAGCAGCACTAACTTTTGCCTAGCAGTACTAACTTTTGCCTAGCAGCACCAAATCCTGCCTAGCAGCATTAACTTTACAACTATCAGTTTTAACTCCAAATTCATCACTAATATCATCTTCAAACCTCATCAATCATAACTCTAACAAACACATCTTCAGAGATTAAGTAATCCAATGCTAGCAACCAAAAAGTTAAATCTGCTAACATCAAAAGCCTTTGTGAGAAGATCTGCAACATTTTGGTCTGTGTGAATCTTGATCACCTGAATCAACTTCTTCTCATAAGAATCTCTGATGAAATGGTGCCTTATCTCTATGTGCTTGGTTTTAGAGTGAAACACTGGATTCTTCACAATACAAATGGTGCTTTCATTATCAATGTAAATCTTGGTGTTCATGAAATTAAACCCATAATCAAGCATTTGATTTTGGATCCATAACACCTGTCCACAACAATTAGCAGCAGCAACATACTCTGCTTCAGTGGTAGAGTTGGCAACTATAGTCTGCTTTTTACATTGCCATGAAATCAACCTTTTGCCAAGAAATTGACAACCTCCTGTTGTGGATTTCCTGTCAAGGCTAGCTCCAGCATAATCACTATCAGAAAAAGCTTCCAAGTCAAATGGTGAATCTCTAGGATACCAAAGGCCCAATTTAGGCACTTTCAGTATTCAAAAGATCATATTCATAACAGAAGATGTGAGACTTTAGGTGTAACTTGGAACCTAGCACAAGCACAAACATCAAACATTATGTTAGGCCTAGAAGCTGTTAAGTACATCAATGATCTAATCATTGATCTGTATAAGTAAACCTCCACATCGTCAGGCTTTCTTCATCCTGAGCAATGCCTTGTTAGTCCCTCTATTAGCAAGTGCTTGTTTGTCTTAACTATAGAAAATCAAATTTCTTCAATATATCAGCCACATACTTGTCTTGGATGATGAAGATTCCATCATCTCTCGGCATGACTTGCAAACCCTAAGAAGTAAGTTGAGCTCCCCTAAAAAGAATCATCTGAACATCTTGTGCACAACCATTCAACTCTGTACATAAAGACTTCTTAGTAGACCCAAAGATGATGTCATCTACATACACCTGCACTAACAGGATATCACATTTGTCCTTCTTAATAAACAAAGTCTTATCTATGATCCCTCTTCTAAATCCATTTTCTAATAAGTAGGTAGACAAGGTCTCATACCAGGCTCTAGGAGCTTGATGGAGACCATATAAGGCCTTTTCTACCTTGTAAACCTTGTCAGGGAACTGTGGATCTTCAAAACCAGGAGGTTGGCACACATACACCTCCTCTTCTATTTTTCCATATAGAAAGGCACTCTTCACATCCATCTGGTACACAATAAACCCCATAAATGATGCATAGGCCAAAAATAACCTGATTGCTTCAATCCTAGCAACAGGAGCAAAAACCTCATCATAATCAATTCCTTCTTCTTGGGTGTAACCTTGTGCAACCAGTCTTGCCTTGTTTCTAACTACTATCCCTCTCTCATCTTTCTTGTTTCTATAGACCCATTTTGTTCTAATGGCATGCTTGCCTTTGGGTAAATCAACCAATCTCCAAACCTTCTGCAATCTAAACTGTAGCAACTCATCTTGCATTGCCTCTATCCAGCTTGGATCTGTCAAAGCTTGTATCACCTTCTTGGGTTCTATTTGTAAGAGAAAATAGGCAAATAAGCTGTTCTGATAATCCTTGTGGTTGGTTCTCCTCTGCTTTTTGATGTAACTAACCATAACATGTTCTTGAGAAGTCTTGGTCATTCTTCTAGTTTGGGGTGCTAAGAGTGGGTCCTTTATGATTTGCTCTTTAGGATGATCCTTATGAATCCTGGTTGTGGGAATAGGACTGACAACTGTGTAGGATCCAAGTTGTTAAAATCAGCCACTGCACTTTTAACTTCATCATCATATGCACCATTTAAAGATTCAGTAACCAAAGATCATTAGTATCTTCCAAATCAGTCATGAGAGATCAGTAGAAGAATCACATTTGGAAGAGTAGCAGCATTAACAGGGATTGATCCACTAAGATTAACATAAGAGGATCCAACAACACTAACAGGAGTGAACATCTTGTAGGTACTATTGCCATTAGCATCCTTGTCTTGTCCAAACATACTTTCAAACTCATTCCTTTGGGCACCCGCCCCCTCCACGATCAACATCTATCTCCCACCCCCCAACCACCCACCCCTCCAACCTCGCGACATTTATCCACATCGCCCACCACACACCTCCACCACCCCAAAGCCCACAAGGGGAGTAATTAATCTTATTCTCTCCTGGATTCCACAGTATTAAAAAGAAGAACTAATAGCATTAATTGATGAACTAACAGTAGTAAGTCTGTTAGTGATGTTAGTGTTAGTAGCCTCCCCTTGACCAGACAATCTTTTAAATTCTTGTTTAAATTGTTTTCTAAGAGCCTCTTCTTGATCTCTAACATCTTCCTCTGTGACCATTTTGTCACCTGCTTTTGTAGAAAAGAATCCAAAACTCATTCTTCCTATCCAGCATCATCAGCACACCTCATCTTCTGATAAATTTTGACCTTGAAATCAGAAGTCAAAAATGGTAGCAGTACATATTGTGGACCAGGAACTGACTTCTTTCCAGCTTGTCCTACATCAATATTTGCTTTGGTACATGCATTACCATTAGTTTGAATCCCTGCAGAAACTAGTTGATAATTCATAGACATGGTTAGAGTATCAATATCAAACATCCAGTTAGGTCCAGTTCCTGTAACATTTGGTTTGTTTTCAAGAAAATTTATGTGCAGGTTCTCCTCTACAAATCTGGTTCTAGTATTAAATACTCTAAATGTTTTACTATTGATAGAGTATCCTACAAAGAATCCATCATCAGACCTTCCCATAAAACTTACCTAGGTGTTCCTAAAGGTATTAAGGATTGTTCAAACACCAAATGGTCTCATGAACTATAAGGAGGTTTTTCTACCTATAAAAAATTCATTAGGGGTCTTGTTGTGAGGATGCTTGCAAACTAACAATCTTATTTTGGACTAGTCAAGCAGTATTAACGCTTCAGCCCAAAAGGTAGTTGGACAAATTGGAATCCTGCTGCACAGTCCTAGCTGCCTCTATTAGTGTCCTATTTTTCCTCTTAGCAACACCATTTTGCTAAGGAGTCCTAGCAACACTAAATTCCCTCCTAATACCCTTCATTTCACAGAACTCATTCATAATCCTATTCTTGAATTCAGTTCCATTGTCACATCTGATTGTTTTAACCTTATGATCTATTTGGTTTTCTATGCCAGTTATGAAGTTCTTAAGGATCTCTAGAGTCTCATCCTTAGTGGCCAAAAAGAAAACCCAACTGAATCTACTAAAGTCATCAGTGACAACTAGGCAGTAAGTCTTTTTATTTATACTCCTTATAGAAACTGGGCCAAATAAATCCATGTGTAATAATTGTAAAGGTTTGCAAATAGAGCTCACAGTCTTGGTCTTATAGGGAGCTTTTGTGTGCTTCCTTTCTGACAAGCAACACATGTATGGTCATTTTCAAAAAGCTTTAAAGGCAAACCTCTCACAAGGTTTCCCCTCACAAGTTTGTTCATAGTTTTAAAGTTTATATGACCAAGCCTTCTATGCCATAAATTAGACTCATCTAAAGTGGCCTTTGCAAATAAACAAGTTAGACCTCCTAATGGAACAACATTCTTTAAATCAAAACTGTACATGTTGTTGTTTCTGGGAACCTTAAGCAAGACTTGACTTTCATCAAGAAGCTTAAAGTCAGGAGAAAGAACAACACATTTAGTGTTAAATAAAGAACCTTTTTAAGATTCTTGTCACACATTTGTGAGACACTGAAAAGGTTACTCTTAAGTTCCTTTACAAAATACACATCTTCAAAGTCTATTTTTTCCAGTCCTAATTTTACATTTTCTAGTAATTTTACCTCATTTAGCATTTCCTCTAAATGCAACAAATCCACCATCAATTTCTTGATAATCTGTGAGGTAGGACTTGTTCCCAGTCATATGTCTGGAGCATCCACTGTCAAAAATCCCTTGATCCTGTAAAGCATATTGTGTTACCCCTGCAACCAAAATAATAGAATTAAGTTCTCTTGGACTCCAAGCCATTACTGACATGTAGTCTCCTTGTGGAATCAACAAGTCAATCGATTAAGAGTGTATAGATCCACTCTTTGGAGATATGGTCTATTAAAATTCCGTTGTCTCCAAATCCATCATGGCTGAGGACTTAACAGCATTAAACCTATTTCCCTCAACAATCACTAACTATCTGCTTTTTGCCCCGCATATTTACAATTATTAAACCTAGCAGTATTAACATTTTCTTAATTAATTTGGTATCACTGCTGATTTTTTTAAAAAACCTTCTACAGTGAGTGTGCTTTAAAATAAGAATAGATTTGGTAATGCATCATTCACATTTGGTGCAGCATATTAACGACACCTTGCAGCACTAACTGATACTGCAGCTCTATGAGAGCATTGCCTAGCCAGCATTAAAATTGGTACTTGTCCAGACTTAGTTAAGACTGAAGCTGGAACAAATTTCTATTAGGATGTGGGCTGAAGTCAATTTACTTTGGGTGATACATCCGTGCTGTATTATCCCAAATTGGTCTAATTTTCTATTCGGACCAGTTAAATCTTTCCTTATTAATTCAAAGGTCACTGATTTTTCCACCATTTTGTTTTCATAAAAATCACAGTCTTTGATTAAATAGTTGAAACTTTCACATACAAAACAAGATTTCTTTTTAAACTCAAAACCATCCCCTAGTCTCTGAGTCATTAAACCATTCCAATTTCTTTTGTTATCTTTATGACTTTGACTGAACTTCCTAGGTTTTTCAACAGTTGAATTCCTAGCATTAACAAATTCAATCTTTTCAAAGCTAGGTTTGACTGTTTTCTTTACTTCCTTAGGCTTGAACACATTTTCATCTTCACTATCTGATTCCCATTCCTCAATGAGAGGAGCACTAGACCTAACAGTTTTAGGTTTTTCCAAACTATCCTTAGTAGTTTCAAATGCAGTTGTTTCCAAACTATTCTTACTAGTAATAGTTTCGCTCACTTTAGACTTAAAGACAGAATCATCTAACCCAGCAAAGGATAAGTCAACTCCTGGGGGCATGTAGTTCCCAGTGTAGGGAGGGGGAACTGCATGATATCCCTTACCCTTTTTAAACCTATCATTTACTTGATTATGATCCCCATCACTTTCACGACTGTCAAACACACTATCAAGCACTTCACTCTCATTCACATGAATATTATTCAAATCACTTTCATTTATTTGACCATCATAACCAAGACCAGTCTTGTCTTTACCACTTATTTGACTATTTATTAGTTTAGTTAGGTTCTTAGAAGATGTTTTAAACTTTTCTATTTTAAGTTTCAAATCATCTTTTTCTTTTAAAGCATTTTCTAACTGATTTTTAAGCTCTTTGATAGAAAAAATCTTTTACTTGTACATCAAAATTTTTAAAAGTGCAAATATCTTCTTCATAAGCAGCTTCATTCTTTTCATGAACCCACAATCCTACTTCTAATGAATCTAATCCCATTTGAAAACCTATTATTTTCTAGATTATATTATTAAGAGCTTCACGTTGTTGATCATACAATTTTTCAAGAGCTTCATTGATTTTGAACAATCTTTAAGCAAGTAGTACTCAGAGTCTAAGACTTAATGAACATGATAAACATGATAAACCTTGAGATGTAAAGGCCCATTAGGGTCAAAGTTTGTGAGTCCATCTTCAGCCTGAAAGGCTCCAATCATAACCACCTATCCCAATTTTAAACAACAAGCATTTGGTAGTAGATATATCCACTAAGCCAACCTTCTTGGAGCATCTCTATTTCTATTCCCCTGATTCCTTGGTGCCCTGCATTCTTTAACAAAATGACCTCTCCTATGGCAGTTGTAGCATTCAACCTTTGTCCTGTCAAAGCCAACAGTCTCTTTGTCATTTAAATCCAGCTTCCTTCCTGTCTTCTTTATGAACATCTTAACTCTCATGGTAAGCATTGCAACTTGCCATTTGAGATCCATTTCTTCAAGATCATCAGCATCAATGTGTTCCAGTCCTTTTTGACTTGATGCAGCAAAGTTTTCATAATTCTTCTTGAGAATGGTCTTCTGCATCTTCTTTGATTCCTTGTTGCCTCCAAACCTATTCTTGATAGCTTCCCATAAAGACTTTGCATCCTTGCAGGCATGAAACTTCAGTAGGTGCTCATCAGGAATGGCTAGCATAAGAGTGCTTTTTGCTTTTAGTTCATTTTTCCTTGCTCACTTTTGCTTAGCAGTTTTAGGAGGAATTAGACCTTCAGCACCAGCACTAGCTAATGCAACTGGTGAAACTGAATCACCATTTACTATTACCTCCTAAAGGGCATGATCGGTGAAAGTAAGGTATTGTTCCATCCTCATGCTCCATAGATCATACTCCCCAGTTTTGAGTACTGGATGTTTTAGTGCAGACACCGTTTGGTAGCGTTCCTGATTGTGACTCCTCTTTCTTTTGAAATAACAGACTGAGTATAGTTAGAGTTCTTCCTATTCAAAGTTTCTCAACAAGCTCTGATATCCACGATGTTGCTCCTTCTGAACAGATCGTATTTAGCTTGTTAAAGCTTAGTTGTGTCGATGATCCATGACACTATAAGTAAGGAAACAATGATTGGAGAATATCACAAACTAGTGGAATCTAGTTTGCAATACTAAAGAAGAACAATAAAACAGTAAACAAGATTTTACTAAACTTTTAGCGTCAATATAAAACAATCACCCTGAATAGTGATAGAGTTACAAGAGCATGCTTCGTCTTTGATCTTTTCATCATCTTATTCACCGCTATCGCTCCAAGAGCCTCCAATGAATGCTCTTTGGTTCTTGTCTCTCGGTGGCTTTGGACATTCTCCAATAAGATGATTTGGATCTCCACATCTAAAACACTTCCTTTCACTCTTGCCGTTTTTGTCGTCTCGACTTCTTTGGAACGTCTTTTTTTCGTTCCGAGGTTGTCTCACGAATCTTCCTCTTCTTTTGAAAAATTTCTTGAAGTCTCTTACCACCATGGCGTACTCTTCGTCTTCACTTCCGAAATTCGAACACTCTTCATCACTAGATTCTTTCTTAGCCTTTAAAGCAAGAGATTTCCTTTCAACTTTTGCTTTTACTATTTTAGAATCTTTCTTGATGATCATCTCATGGACTTTGAGGTTTCCAATAAGCTCATCAAGAGATAGTGATGTTAAGTCTTTCGACTCTTTGATCTCCGTGACCTTTGCTCTCCATTTAGGATGTAGAGCCCTAAGAAACTTTCTAACATAGTTCTTGCTAGAATAACCTTCATCAAGAGCTTTTAGACTAGTAATAATATTATTAAATCTAGCAAATGCACTATCTATAGATTGTCTTCGGAAATGACAAATTGTTCATATTGTTGAACCAAAAGGCCGATCTTATTATCTTTGACTTGATTATTACCTTGATGGGTGATTAACAAAGTTTTCCAAATATCTTTTGCCGGATTACACATGAAAATTCTTTCATATTCTTTTCTTGGCAAAGCATTGTAAATAACCATTTTGGCTTCATTATTTTTCGCAAGCCTTCTTTTAAGGTCATCGGTTTGTTTATCAAAAGGGACAACCTCATCAAGTTTGGTTTTCGGATTTTAAATAATTGGTTGAAAATCACCGTTGGTAATAATACGCCAAAGATCTAGATCTTTTAATTTAACATATGTCTCGAATCTATTTTTCCAATAAATAAAACTATCACTTTCAAAAAGTGGTGGTCTTTGCATGGATTGCCCTTCTAGATATTTGTTGGAATCCATAAATCGATCCAAGCTTTAAAATACAATATATTTTAAAAATCTTGAGTGATCTTGGCCTCTGATACCAATTGTGGAAACTAGAAGGGGGGGTTTGAATAGTTTACAAGTTCGTTTTGCATTTTAAAAGTTTGCTTTTAAAATGTTTAGAGTCGAGTTGTATGTTTAACCAATCAACAATATGAACCAACAATATAACAATCTAAGCTAAAACTAAATAACAATGATAATACTAATGCAGAGATAAGGAAAAGAACAATCAAACCAAGACGCTAAGATTTTATAGTGGTTCGATCAAAATATATTAAGGAAATGCTTAAGAAATTTGGACTAGAAGACTCTAAGCCAATGAAAACCCCTATGTCTACGGAAACCAAACTCACGAGAGATGAAGAAGGTGAGTCCATAGATAATACCAAATATAGACGCATGATAGGTAGTTTATTATACTTAACTGCAACTAGACCCGATATCATGTTTAGTGTTTGCCTTTGTGCACGCTTTCAAGAGGATCCCAAAACCTTTCACCTAGAAGTGGTTAAACGTATCTTCTGATACATTAAAGGCACTACACATTTAGGATTATGGTATCCTAAGGGATCCGGCATAGAAACAATAGTGTATGAAGATTCGGATCATGCGGGAGATTACGTAGATCATAAGAGCACTAGTAGTGTTTTCACGTTTATGGGATATTGCCTAACATCTTGGTTTTTGAAGAAGCAAACCGCTCTTTCCATCTCCACAACCGAAGCGGAATATGTAAGAGCCGGAAAGGCATGTCAACAAGCCCTATAGATGAAACAAGCTCTCGTAGACTATGGCGTTAGGTTAGACGACATTCCAATAATATGTGATAACAAAGGGGCTATAAACTTAAGTAAGAATCCCGTTCAACACTCACAAACAAAACACATTGAGATTCGCCATCACTTCCTTCGTAATAATGTTTAAAAAGGGAATATCTCTATAGAAAAGGTCTCATCGGAAGACAACATAGCCGATATTCTAACTCAACCACTTAAACGTGAGCCATTTAACTACTTACGTCTAGGTCTAGAAATGATGGAACAAATAAGTTTTCGGCATAATAAAGAAATGATAATCATCAAAGAACTGTTTGTCAAAAATCTAAGAAAAAATTTCTCAGCAGGTGGCGGCCCCCTTAATTCATAAAGGGCTGCCCCCATAATTTTAACGGGACCGGCCAGACTTTAAGGAGACCACCCACCTGACTGACAAACAAAAAATAGTCAAAAACCGACAAGAACGGAGAGTCAAGGAACAGAATGAAGAAACAGCCACCTATCATGCACGGTTCAGCCGGACACCAGCAACGACCATTCCAGTCAAAGGTCAAAATAATGAAGCCAAGGACCAATATTGACAAGTCTTCAAAGTTCAAAGGCCTATTTGGATTTTTAAAGATCAAGGACCAAATTTGCAAATGAAGAAAGTTGATTATTAAAGAAGAAAATGAAGAAGGAAAACACAAGGACCAAAGCTGCCGTTTTGAAACCTATTTTACACTACACTTGGGAAAACAAAACGCAGGGACTAGTGTTGACAACTTCTCATAGTTTCAAACAGAAAACGCGTTTCTGTAACAACCTCTAACCGCCCAAACCACTTTTCCCGCCTTTTTGCCCCACAAACCCAAGTCGCGAATAAACCAACCCCCGCTCCCATATAACTCTTGAAATCGTTCACAAACCACTCCCCAATCATAAACGACCACGTGGCATCACCTAATTGGTGCGAACACCTCACTAACCTCATCCAACGGCCATAAATTTAAGAACAATGATCAATGGCTGAGATTAAGTGGAAGATTCAAGAAACTCACTCTTCTCTTCTTCAATCCTCTATAAATAGAAGCTCTAGGTTTCATTTTTCAGTTGTTGAATTTGTTTTAAACTTTTACTTTGTAATTTTTCGAATTTTAAGCTCTTTTCTTTCACTTTAAGCAAATAAGCTTTTAATCTTTTGTACTCTTCTTTTTCAACTTGTACTTGACAATTCTAGTTATATCAATTTAGTTTACAAGTATTTGTTCACTTTGATTTCAATTACAAGTCGAATTCATCAAATAAGCTCTTAATAAGCTCAATTGAGCTTATTACTGTTCATAAGCTCAATTTTAGTCAAACATTGTTTCTTAAACATTCATTAACTCATTGTTACTCATTTACATCAAAAGCATGATTACTTGAGAAGTTTTGAGTTCATTTTGGAAGTGAAAGGGAAAATAAGCTAAAATCTAGCTTATTGAGGTTTAGAGGCAAGGTGCCATTAGGATTAAGCTTTTTGAGGTCATTCACTCTACAAGAGTGGCTCTTGTGCTGAGACTCCAATAATTCAAGGTTAAAATTCTTAAATTCTCAATTTAGCTTAAAATTTTAGCTTTTACATTTGCTTATTTCTAATCAAAGTTTGTTTTAGTCTCCTTCAATATCATGTTGTTCAGGTTTATTGATTAGTTATCTTGATTTAGAAGATTAAGTTTGAGTATCTCACTTTTCATAATAATTATGTCATAGTAGTAGTAATAGGCTTCATAAGAATAAACTAGCATATTTCTTTACATAAGCTTAGGTTTTAAGTAAAAAAATAATGTTTTAAATTAGCTTAAATAATCTAGATATTAGTAGAAGAAGATAAAATGCTTAATATGTTTTAGCCTTTAAATAGAGTTAGATGTCACTTAGTGTTTACAGCTTTTAAATAAGGGAGTGTTTGGATTAAGCCTAAATTGACTCTTAAAGTCAATTCTACTTTGTCAAAACCTTTAAACTAGTTGAGTTAGGATATATAACAAGGTTTTAAACAGTTTCCAAAAGTTAGAGTTTAGTTTTACAAAGTCTAGAGATCATAAAACTTGTTCTTGCACCAGGACAGTTTTTATGTTAAGTCATTGATAGAAATTAAAAATTCAAGGCAAGTTTGAGCCCAAGTTTAGTTAATATAGGATTTTATACATGTAATGAATTAGTTAAGACATGCTTAAGTAGAACTTAAACTTGTATTCTTGTTCTTTAAACCAACTACATCAGCAACAAATGACAGCAACAAGAATAAGTGTAGGTTAATTCATTTTCTGAATTTTTCATTTCCTTGTTGAATTTTGGAAATCATTTTATATAGGTTGAATAAAGGTAGTTAGAGTAGCTTATTGTCAAAGTTTCAGCATCTAAAGTTCAAAAATAAGCTTTCTAGCTTATTTGAAAAAAAGCTCAAAAACAGTTTCAGTAGAACTTGCACTTTTAAACTTCAATTTTCTTGCTTAATTTGTTAAAACTAGGGTAATTTTAGTTTAAATACCTTTAATACACATCCTAGTCTTTAAATAGCTTCTTTTGCTCTTAAATTTCATCAAGTAATAAGCTCAATATAAGCCAAAATCCAAAAAACTTGTTAAACAAGCACTTTCTGTAACAGTTTTTAAGATTTCTATTTTTCAGCTTATTTAGTTGATAAAAGTTTAAGTTGTCTTTATTAAAGTTGTAGATAATAGGCTCCTTTTCAACTTTGTAGTTTTGAGTTTTTTTTCTGAAAAGCACTTTTTCAATAAGCAAAATTAAGCCATAAGCATAGGGTCTGTTTTGAATTTTTGCTAAAGTTTGAGGTTACCCGTTTTCTCTATTGTGTAAATTGTAACTACTTACCCCGCCTACCCTGTATTTTCCTTTCTTACAATTTCTACCCTGTTCTTTTTAGGAATATTAAATAGTTTTAAATTTTAGAAAAGAGTTTTAATAAATTTAGGGTTTGTGTTTTAATTGAACAAATTAGGGTTCAATTAGGTAATAAAATTTGGGGCTTTTTGCACCATTGCATTTCTGCACCATTGTAGTTTCTTAAAACCATTTTTCTATATTTTTCCAGTTAAATTTGTATTTTCTAGGAATTAAAATAGATTTAATTGATTTACTTTTTCTTAGAAAATTCATAAAAAATTCAAAAATAGTTAAAAAATTCCAATTCTTTTTTTTAAAATTTTCATTTTAAATTTGTGATTTTTAGGTATAAAATTTGTTAAAATTCGTGCCTTAGATTTTGAATTTCCGTTTTAACTCGCATTTTTACGTTTTGTGCATTTAAATTTCGTGCTATTTCATTGTTTTTAGTTTGTGCTATTATATTTTGTAGTGTAATCAATCATTAAAAAAAATCCTTTATCAATCTTAACTCGAATCCGAATTATTCCTAAATTCTCAATTCACGATTTCGTTGGGACACGACCCGAGGAAAAGTACTTCCCGGATAAAAATATACAAATTGTGTTTTCTTTAGTGAGATTTTTACCTTATATTTCTCTTGTTTGAGAAGTATTTTGGAAAGAAATTCTTACGGGATTAATATTAATTTATATTCTTGCTATATAAATCAAAAACACAAAAAAAAATTCAAAAATATAAAAAGTATAAAAATTTTCTTTCTATTATAAATAAAAATAATAAAAAATAATAAATCCAAAATAATAAAAACATTTTCTTTAAAAAGAAGAGATGAGTTAGTGAGATAGGGAATACTTCCAAATGAAGTTTTCATATTCATTCGCCAATAAAAGATCAAAACACTACCATTTTTGACATTCACTAGGTAAGGTCACCTCTTGTTGGCTTATTCATTAATGAGAGTAGGCAGGGCGGGTCTTCGGATGCCTCAAAGTGACAAGGGTTATTTCGTAAAGAGCCTCGCTCTTTCCCTTTTCTCCGCTCTTCTTTGTGAGTTAGTTGGTTAGAGAGCTACTGTGACGTGAGTAGATCTTTTGGTTGAGTTCTTTCTCGATTATTTTTCCATTCTTAGAATTTTAGGCCTTTAATAAATAAAAATTATATAAAAAAAAAAATCATAAAATCCAAAATATTCTTCATTATCTTCTTATTCTAATAATTCTTCTTCTCAACCCCTCTATATTTTGATTCTTTATTATGTCGACATACGGGTTTTATCCTTGTTTTCAATGCGGAAGGACAAACGAATTCCCGCATTGCCCGTGTTCGACTTGTGCGAGGTGTGGTTCAAGCCTTGTTAATGGAGATTGCTTCAATTGTAGTACTTATTCATGTGCCATTAACAATTATTCTCCTAATCTTTATACCACACTCCACTACTTTTCGGATTATTCTTGTCAATGATGTGTTGAGGGTATTACACCACATGATTTACAGTTAATACGTGTTATGGCTTTGTGTTCGTATTGCGGGTTCTCACGTAGACGATTGTTGTACTCATTGATGTGCGAAAAACAGTATCCATTTGTGAGACATGTGGAGGGTATCACATGGATCACGATAAGTGATATAATGAGACAATGATTTTGGAAGAAAAATGAAAGAACATAAGATTATTAGATCAGAATTTCTTGATACATTTAAAAGAATTTGTGAGTGTGATTAAATGCAAAGAGAAGTAGAGAGAGCGAATCGCTAAAGAAAATGAGGCCGAGGAGTTAGATGCCTGAACGTAAAAAGAAAGGAATGTTTTAAAAATCGAAAATTCTCTTCTTAAGCTTCTACTCGCCAGGCGATCTCGCATTGATCCATCATTAAAGGATTTTAAAGTGTTTTGTTTAAGAAATTTTCCTTAGGAGTAAATGCAAAAAGAATTCCCGTGGAATCCTGTTGTGTTAGTTCTCTAAAAAATGGGGGAACTGTGCATTCTGTTAAACACACACAAAATTCACGAGTATTTAGTGGGTTAGTATCATATCCCAACCCAAAAGTGAGCTAGACGTATTTCATGATGGTATACGATGAGACTATCAAAAACGTTTTCGATGAAGTGGTGAAAGGTTTTTTTAAAGTCCTACATTCCATTTATGATAACATTTCCATTGGATATTTAGGGACAATTGAAATTATAGGAAATTGATAATTCCTATTTACACCCGACTATTCCCTTAAGGGGGAAGAGACCCCTAGTATATTTCTTGCTCGGTTCAATGGAATATTGGGAGGATTTATTTCCATTAATGAGGATTTCAAAAGAAACTGGTTTCCCGAGGGAAATAATTGACAATCTTGAAGTGAATCTTTTGTTTAAAGGAATGAATGTATATTCGTCAACCAATTCCGATTACACCGATTGTACCCAATTTTAGAAATGTTAACTCTTTAAAATGGAGAAGTGCATTTTGACACATCAAAAGATTCATTCGAGATCTGGTGTTCGAGATTCCTTCTCAATCCCAAGAGAGTCTAAACAATATTTCTAATGGAGTAATTGAGATTTTCAAAAATGAGCTTAATAATGAAATGAATGCAATTACCGAAACTCATGTCGCAATGTGCCCATTATGGATTCTATTTTAATTGTTAGATGAGCAAATCACACTACTCCTTGTCAACGGTAGTCAACGATGAAATAAAAGAGTTAGTGTTGAGATTCTTACATCCATATCCAAGAGAGTTCCAACGATTGCAAAGGATATGTGGAGATTTCTATAAAGGGAAATTCAATGGAAATCTAAATTCAAGAGTTTTGAAAATTGTGTATTTGACAAAAACAAAGGAATTCTCAAGTTATGTCCGAATCAAGTTCGATAGTGGATAAATTAATTTGATACATTTTAAATTTTTTCAAAATCTTTTTTGAACTCGATGAGGAAATCTTTACTTTGGTGAATGAGGTCTTTCTAAATGAGGATATTTAAATCAAAGCAAATTAATGATACTTGTGAAACGGAGGTGATGTTAAAGTTTTTCGATGATTTGCTTAGTTGAAAAACACTCTTCCCTTTGGATGTTTCTAATGTTTGGAATAAAATGATTTTCACAAAGATATAAGGCGGAGATTGATGTTATCTTGTGATGTATGATTCTTCGGGTATTGATCCGATGATGACTCGGAAGGGGACGTTCCTCCTTTTGAGGAACCACTTGACGATGTTCTCTTTCCCCTTCCCTGAGGTCGATGATATTTTAACCCTTATAGGTTGAGGCAGTAGAGGTTTCATGTTTAATGATCTCACATAAATTTATGGGGAAAAAAAATTTACCGAGTTGAAAGGGAATTTCTTTCCATGGTCGATGAATTGTTAAATCTTTCTAATGATGATATGAAACCTTTTGACCCGGGGTGGAGTGAATAAAGAGATAGATATTTTTTTGCTTAATAAGGGAGAAAACAATGATTTAAACGTTTTCACAATACGAACATTTTTACCATTTGTCACCTATCCCGAGGTTTTACCCACATCTTACTCCACGGGGAGTGAAGATAAAGTTTTTAAACCGGGTATTTTTGATAATATGCTTACAAGGAAGAGTTCTTTAACTCTTAAGATTTTTGACCCACTCCACCCACCCTTAATGGACTTTCATGATACCAAAGCATTTTCTGGGTTCACATTTTCTCTCTTGAAAATCTTTTCTATAAAGATTGTTGAACCCGGAATCAACAATGCTACGGTATATCTTTCAGCCTTAGTTTGGGGAGGTTTCCACCTTTTGGAGTTTCTTCACCATTGCTATTATCCACCATAAAAATCTAGTTTGGGGAAAGAGTCAAGCGAAGGGGACTCTATAATAAACAAGCGCTTCGTGGGAGGCACCCCATGCTTATCTTTTTATTTTCTTTTTATTTTCTTTGCTTCCCCAAGGACAAATTAATTCGGGGGCGAGTATAGCTTGTACTCGGTTAACAAAAACTAAGCCGTTTTAGAGATGTTTTTGAGCTAACAATGTAAAATGAGAGGAAGCTTGTTCTTTTTCGTCTCTTGTTGGTTGTTTGTGATGTTTGTCTAGGTTTTCTGGATTTTGGAAGCTTCATAGTTCAAAAATTGTGGAAGGACAAAGCAATTCCCACAATTTCCATCGATGGTCTCCAATCTTCTCTTCATAAAATGAGAAATCTTTTATCCTTGTCTTTGTCGAATTAACATCTATTCTTTTGGCATGACCATAGAATTTTTGTTAAAGATTCCTTTTGACTCTTATTTTTTTAAACTTTGAGGACAAAGTTTCATTTTAGTTTGGGGAAGGATATCTTCGATATTGACTTGCATTTCAACGAAACTTGTTTGTTTCTTTTTGAATTACCCTTTTTGTGAAAAAGTGTGAAATTTTAAATTTTTGCTTCAAGAAAAGCTCAAAAGAAGCTTAGTTTGAAGAGAAAAACTCCACTTTTGGTAGTCGTTGGTGAGAAATAAGAGTGTTTAATTTTGACTTGAACAGGTTGAAATGCCCTAGCTAGTTCTTTAACCTACCTTTTGTAGGCCATAGCTTGCACGAATCCTATTGCTTTGATTTTAAAATGTGAAGAACAGAAAATGATGTAGTTAAATATAAGTGTATGTGTTTAAGCATAGGTTTAATTTGGAAAACCTAAAGCTTATATGAATGATTTGTGTCTTTTTACTCCCATAAGCTCTTAACACACTTAATCATACGTGCTCTTTTTAATTTAGCTAAGTCAACCAATGTCTTTAGAAAAAGTCTTACATTTTGAAAAAGAATTCATTTTAATATGTAAGTAAGATTTTTGGTTTCAAATTTATAAGTTGCTTTTCTAAAATGAAATTTTTCCATTCATCAAAAAGATAATTATAAAAAGAATGCCAATGAAGCATTTCTAATGCAAAAGCATTATTTTTCGTGCCAATGAAGCATTCGCAAAAATAGAATAATAAAAGCTATATATAGTTTTAATCGTTGGCGTATCCATGTTGAGAGAAAGACTCGGATGGGGTCGCAACTAAGGATTAAAACTATGTACGTGGAATCAAGGTTCGTAGGCATTCATCACTAGGGAGCGCGGCCTAGGTGATGATTGCAACTAAGGGACTTTGGATTCTAGGCTTTGTAGGAAAAGGTGTTGTCGCGATAACCCACAAACGTTAGCAGCGGAGTGGGGGTTCGAACTAAGAACACCGGTTGTTGTTGCGATATCCTATTTGGGAGAAAGGCCTAAGTAGGGGTTCGAACTAAGAACAACATTCCTATTGCAAAAAAAAAATAAATTATAGTATATGGAAAATAAAAAGAATGGTTAAAAATTTCATTTTCTCAAATCAATTTATAAGTTTTGTTTCCGAATTTTCAGAATCTCTTTTAGCTTTGAGCGGGATTTATCTATGTTATTTACTTTTGAGCTCACAAGGCTTATTTGTAAAGCTTAGATGAATTTTCAACTATGTAGATAAATTGATCTAGGGTTGTGTTACAAAAGAGTGCACAATCCTTAATCATTACATTATTCCGGGAGTGAAAAGTTCACAAGTTATAAAGTTATAAGAGCTTAATTCATTTGGACTTATATTGACTATGATTCTTGTTTATCAGCTTTGTTTGTTCTAGTGAAATGGTCATGGATGAAAATTTTCCATCTTTTGTGCTCTATTAATCGGGAGTAGGCCTATTCGATGAGCCTAAAAGTTGGCAAACTTGAATGATTGCAAAAAGTGTTCATGAGATTAAATGAAGAGAAAAGTGAAAGTTGTTTTAAAGGTCTGATTCATAAAAGATTCTAAACAAGGGCATTTGGGAAACTTTTTAGTTTACAAAGTGTACACTTCATAACATTGCGTGAGGACTCAGGGCCAATCCTTTAGTTGGGGAATTTTGATATTTGCTTAATTGTATAATAATTTACCCGGGAATTTTTGCCTAATAAAGCCACATAAATGCCAAATAGAATAGAAATATGTGTTGCTTTTGTGTCCAAATGTGCAGGGTAAGGGTTTGATAAGACAAAACGAAAAGCAAAAAACGATCAAAATCCGACAAGAAACGGGAAAAAGACAAAGAGCAAGTGCAATACAAAGAAATCGCACAGAAATCGCCAGCGGATCAGCCCACGACACAGTTCAAACTCAGTCAAAGAAAGAAACAAAGAAGTCAAAGACCCAAATTACAAGTCAAGGGGCCATAATTGACAAGTATTCAAAGTTTCAAGAGCTTAATTGGAAGAGTTAAAGATCAAGGACTTAATTTGCCAAAGAGTAAAAGTTGTTTTATAAATGAAAGAAATAGAAGAAACACAACAAGGGCGTGGAATTTGCAATTTATGAAAGTTGTTTATTAAGTAAATAAGGCAGTATAGAAGAGATATACCACAAGGGCCAATATTGTCAACATTGCAAAGTTTAAACATAAAACAGATTCTCAAAACTTCCCTTTAACCACTTTTCCCGCCCAAAACCGTATGAACCCTAGAATCTCTAATCCAACTCAATAGAAAGAATTAGACCAATTACCCTTAGCCACGTGTCTCTGCACCCTCTATGAT
Organism: Tanacetum coccineum; assembly: GCA_026074375.1. Classification (NCBI taxonomy): domain Eukaryota; kingdom Viridiplantae; phylum Streptophyta; class Magnoliopsida; order Asterales; family Asteraceae; genus Tanacetum; species Tanacetum coccineum. The sequence goes on along the minus strand of BQNB010020407.1, from coordinate 12,141 downwards.
CAAAAGCCCTCTTTAAGTTTACATTTCCTACTCATCCTAGCAGACACGGGACGGCGAAGCTTCATTACGAACACGGTTATTAAGAGTTTGTTATAATACAAGGGCTCAAAATATGAATTGCCATGCTATCACACAAGGTTCTAGAAGCTTCCCACTCCACTCCTCAGCATCTATAAATACAAGAGCATTGTGTTCATGTAGTTAGTTAGTCAATTTAGCTTAAATTTTCAGCACTTGTAATTTTTCTTTAATCTGTATTTCCAAATTCAGTTTATGCTTTCAGTTACTTGTATTTTCCTTTTCATTTACTTGTAACTTTACATTTCAAGCAATAAAAGTCGATTTCACTCTCTTTACTCTCAATAAGCTCAATGAGTTATTCCTTTCATAAGCTCAAAATTTACTTATATTTTGTCAAAAAAGCCTTTTTAACACTGTATTACTCTCAAATATTGATCAATTATGATTCACTTGATTGGCTATTAATGTAATTTGGAAAAGCTAAAGGAGTGATAAGCTTGTTTTGAGCATAATGGAGCTATACGCTTCATGGTTTAGTGGCTTTATGGGTGCATTATAAGAAACACTAAGCGTCACTTGGAAAGCTTAGTGTGAGATTCATATTTCAGGTTTCTAATCTCTTTTATTTTAGGTTTGCTTAAAATTTCAATAGTATAGTGTTATCTAGCTGAGAAAGGTCTATTTGTCTTTATTATAAGCCATCATTTTTAGCTTGAATATTATTAAGCATGTCAAATATAAGTAGGTGTGCTTTTTTGTTTTAAATATTTTCTTTAGATTCTTAAACTTAGATTTTATAAAACATTTTTAAATTTCTGTCAGTTTCTTATGGAGGTGTTTGATTTAGATTGTTATTGACTCTTAAAGTCAACCACATTTTGTTAAAACCTGTCAATTAGTTGAGTTAGGACATATAACAAAGTGTTAGATAGATTTTAGGAGTTAGCCTTTAGAATATAAAAGTTTAGAAGGTTTAAATTCTGATTTTGCACCAGGGCACAGTTTCAAATTAAGTAAGTCCTAGATTTTAAGATTTCAAAAGCATTTTAGAATTTAAGATTGTGTTGTGCTTTGTTAGAGTCATTAAGTGAAAGAGTGGCTTAAGTTTAGTTTTTCTTGTTCTTTGCACTTTGTCAGCAAACCAGTTGCATAGCAAAACAGCAGACTTTTCATTGTTTTCTTCATTTTACTTTTTGAATTTTTCTATTTCTATGAAAAACTTTGCAAAAGTTTTTTACCTAGATAGATTCTAGATAAGTAGGTTAGCTTACTTTCAAAATTTCAGCACCAAAGGTTCAATAATAAGCTTGTTAGCTTATTAAAAATAAGCTTTAAAAACTGTTTTCATTAAACTTTGCATTTTTCAGTTTCATTTTCTTTCTAAACTTGTTAAGTTATAGATTTAAATTTAGTTTTATCTAATTTAAGCACATCATAGCTTCATAAGTGCTTTAGTTTTAGTTTTCTTCAACAAAGTATTAAGTCTACATTAAGCAAAGTTCCAAAAAATTTTACTTGTGCCTTAACTTTTCTGTAACAGAATGGATTTGCTTATTTTCTAGCTTATTCTTTGGGTAAAAGTCCAAAGAGCTTTGTTAAAGTTGTTAGGAGTAAGCTAATAAGCAACTTTGTAGTTTTAAGTTTTTGCTAATTCTCAAAATTTAATAAGCCAAAAATTAGAAATAAGCTAGGGTCTGTTTGGTGATTTTCTTAAACCTCAGGGGTACCCGTTTACATTAGATTGTAAATTTCTAGAATTTCGCCCGCCTACCCTATACTTTCCTTTTTATCACTTTCTACCCTGTCTTTCCTATTTTCTTTTAATTTTCTTTTTATTATTAAAAGTATTAATAGAAATTAGGTTAGATTTTTAATAAATCCAATTAGTTGAAAAATAAAAAGTAGAAATTAGGGCTTTTATTTTTTATAACTTTCTGCACTTAATTAGTTTCTAAAAATCATTTTTCCATATTTTTCTCATTAAATTTGTATTTTCTAGGAATTAAAATAGATTTTAGTTATTACTTTTTCTTAGATAAATCATAAAAAATAGAAAAATAGTTGAAAAATTAAAATTCTTTTTGCATTAATTTTCATTTTAAATCTAGTATTTTTGAAAAATAAAAGAAAAATTTTCAGTTTAATTTTTAAAAAAGTTTATTTTGATAAATCCAATAAATCTTAGAAAATTCATAAAAAAATTTCAAAAAATACATAAAAATTTCTTATTCTTTTTCCTAGAAATTTTCATTTTAAATTTTGTGATTTTTTGTATTCTAGTTTGATGAAAAGTTGTTGCTTTTTGTTTTTAAATTTCAGTTTTAACTCACGTTTTAACTGTCTTGTGTGCATTTATTTTTGTGCTGTTAATGTTTTTCAATTCATGCTATTATTACATTTGTAGTATTAATAAAACAAATCAAATATTTCCTTTATCATTCTAAAGCTCGAATCCGAATATTCCAAATTCTCAATTCACGATTTCGTTGGGACACGACCCGAGTTGTACAATACTTCCCGGATAAAAATATACGGATTGTGTTTTCTTTTGTGAGATTTTTACCTTTATATTTCTCTTGGTTGAGAAGTATTTTGGAAGGAATTCTTACGGGATTATTACAATACGTATATATATTTGACTACAAACCAAGTAACTTCTTGAATCTGTGTCATGTACATATAATGTGCTTCCAATTCCTGATCGGTCTGGTTATCATTATCAGGTGTTCATCTCCCAGTAAGCTTGGCTCTGCAGTTCAACTTAAAAATCCTGCTTCCTTCTTGCTTTATCACTATAGCATTTCTCCTTTGTGAATAAGCTGACATCTTTGCCCTGTTTTGGTTTCTGACATTCCCTTGCTACATGCCCATATTCCTTGCAATTATAACACTGAATCCCAGATTGATGTACCACATGTGTACCTACATTCTCCCTAGCCCCAACAACATTGACTGTCCTCTGATTATCATACCCAGTACCTCTGTTAATCCTTGGAGTTGTATCCTGATTTGCTCTACTGGTGTTTGATGAAGTTTTGAGGTTGTTATTGGTAGGTTTGTAGATTTTCTTAAATGATAGATAAATCAAAGCCATGAGTTTATCAAAATCTCCTTCTCCTTTGACAATGCATCATCTTCAGCAACCATTTCAGGTTCTTAATCATAAGTTAGTGGAGGAGAGTTGACAATTGCTTTTCCTCTGTTTCTGGTAGCATCTTGTTATGATCTGGTTGAGGAATTGTGAGTGTAGTGATTCAGATGGTTTTGAGGATGATAAACTGGTTATTGTTGAGCAACAAGTGTAAGTGGATTAGCAGTACGTGCTAGTCTTTCAGCTCTTAACTCATTGACTTCATTCTGGTGTTGCTTCAAAATGTCATAAAGTTTGTGGGGTAGGAGACAGTCTTCACTCTTTGACCTTTGAGCTTAAACATGTGTCAACAAACCTTTGCCTTATGGTTGGAATTGAAGTAAGAATTAGACATTCACTTGATGATTGGTAACATCACGCTTATTTCTGACAAGTTCATTCATCATCTTATAGAACCTTGAGTAATACAATTCAAGTGATTCACCATCTCGTGTGAATTTTCTAAACTCCCAATACAAATTGGTTTCAAGATCTTAAACATTGATTGATTCACCTTGTTTTAACCTTTCAATGGCTTTCCACATCTCATATGCATTTGGACAAGCATCAACTGTGGAGTAGATATTGATAAATGCTTAATTGTATATATAAATTACCCGGGATTTTGCCAAATAAAAGCCAAATAATGCCAAAAGGATAGAAAAATGTGTTCTTTTGTGTCTATTGTGCAGGAAAGGTTTAAAAAAGACAAAAAGAAGCAAAGTCAGTCAAAAACCATACAAGAAATGAAGACTCAAGATAAAAGTCAAGGATAAATGTTGACAAGTGTGCAAAGTTTAAAGGCTTATTTGGATGTTTGAAGTTCAAGGGACCAAAATTGCAAAAGAAGAAAGTTGCTTTTTAAAGGGAAAATAGAAATAGAAAGAACAAGGGCTGAAAGTGAAAACTTTGAAACTTCTTTTATACATCTTGGAGAAAAGAAACGCAGGGACCATTTTTGCTATTACCTCAAAGATTTAAAACAAAACGCGGGGCTTAATCTTCCCTAACCATTTCCAACTAAATTTCCCGCCAAAACCACAACAAACCCAACCTGCCAAATCTCCTTCCCCCGCTCCTCTACATCTCATAACCTCGTATTTTTCCCACTTCCACGTCAAATCACCCACGTGTCAGCATTCCATTGGCCCAAACATCTCATCAACATCATCAAACGGCTGAAAAGAAGTTAAAAATGATCAAGGGCTCATATTGAAGGGAAGATTCGAGAAATAGTCACTTCTTTTCTTCAATTCTCTATAAATAGGAAGCTTAGGGTTCATTTTTAAAGTTAGTGAGTGTGTTTTAGTTTTCAGTTTGTAATTTTTCGTATTTTTAAGCATTTTCTTTTAAGTTTTTAGAAATCAGCTTTAAATACTTGTACCTTGTATCCTTTAGCTTGTACTTTACTTTTTTGAGTAATAAAATTCAGTTTTTAAGTTTCAATCGTTTTTCCTTTCAAAGTTAAGCTGTTTTTACTCTAATAAGCTCTTTTGAGCTTATACTTGTTAATAAGCTCAAATTCAGTTAAAAATTTGTTAAAAGTCATTTACTTACTAGTTTTGTCCAATTTAAATCAAATCATGATCACTTGAGTTCATTGGATTCATTTTGGAAGCAACAAGGAGGTAATAAGCTCTTAGAAGCTTATTAAGCTTTTAAGCTGGTTTAGAGGCTAAGGTAGCCGTTAGGAACTTGAATTAAGGCTGCTCATTCAGAAAGAGCAGCCTAGTAGCCTGAGACTACAAAATTCAAGGTTACAATGCTTTAAATTTCATTTCAGCTTAATATTAGCTTAAGACATTTGCTTATTCCTATTCAATCTTGTTCAATTCTCTTCAAACATGTTTGTTTAGGCTTTATCTCTAGCTGTTTTAATTTTCATTAGTTAAAATTTGTGTAGTCTAAATTTCTCTTTTAATTCTGTCATTTAGTGTTATTAAGCTAGGAGAGTAATTAGCTTATTACTACTAATAAGCTGTTGTTTTTAGTGGTCAATTAGTTTTAATAGGTTAGATTAAGTAAGAGTAGATAAAAGGTTTTAGCTGATTTAGTGTTAAAATAGATTTTAATGTCATTTTAGTTTTGACAGTTTAAGTAAAGGAGTGTTTGGTTTTAGGTGGATTTGACTTTTAAAGTCAATAATACCCTGTCAAAACTCTTCATTCAGCTGTGTTAGGGTATAATATCAAGCTTTAAGAAAATTTTAAAAGTTAGTTAGAAGAATTCAAAAATTTAGAGCTCAAAGTACTTTGTTTGCACCAGGACAGTTTTTTTAGCTAGTTAGATTTAGAGTTTAGTGTCCAAAAGCAATATAGAGCTCATTTTGTGTTCATGTAGGATTAGATACAACTATTAAGTGAGTTCATGAGACTTTAGATAAGGAATTTGCCCTGCACTAAAGGATTTTGGTCATTTGCATCAGCAACAACAGTTAAAACTGTTGTTGCTATTCAATTTTCTAACTGTCCTTGAGCATTCATAATTAGGTATTAGAATTTAGAATTAAGCACATTTCTAGAATTCCATTAGCTTATTACATTTCATCATTTAGTTTTCATTATTCAGCTTTTAGACTAGCTTAATTTTCTTACAAAAAGTGGTATGGCAGTAGTATAGAATTTTAGCTTATTTCTTTTAGAATTTCCATTTCTAGTTATAATAGTTAAAAGCCTTTTATCTAGGTTAGTTTTATATTCCTAGCATAGCTTATTTCCAAAGTTTCAGCTTCCAAGGATTAGGAATAAGCTGTTTAGCTTATTAGAAAAAGCTCAAAACAGTTTTAAGCCTAAAAACTTGCACTTTTCAATAGCAAAGTTCTTGTAATTTTTGTTAACAAGTAGCTTATTACTTCTTAGATTTACCTAGTACACATCTTAGGGTGCATTTAGATTCTTTTAGATTTAACTTTCATGTATTAAATAGCTAGAAATAAGCAGAAGTTTGAAAAAGCTATTAAAGTCTTTGTTTCTGTAACAGTTTAAAAAGCTAGTTTTTTAGCTTATCTAGTTGTTAAAAGCTCAAAGTGCCTTTATTAAAGTTGTAGAGATTAAGCTCTTTAATAACTTTGTAGTTTTAAGTTTTTGCTTATTTTCACTTTTTAATAAGCCAAAAATAAGCAATATCGTAGGGTCTGTTTTGTATTTTTGTAATAGTTAAGGGGTACACGTTTTAACTAAAGTGTAAATTTCCAATAGTTAACCCGCCTACCCTTTACTTTAGTCTTTTACAATATCTACCCTGTTCTTTCTAGAATAATAAATAGTTTTAACATTTTTGTTATTAGTTTAAATAAAATTAGGGTTTAGTTTTAATTGATAAAATTAGGGCACAATTAGTTTATAAAAATTAGGGCTTTTTGTTCCATTTAATTTCTGCACCTTTCTAGTTGTTAAAAAGCATTTTTCCTTATTTTTCCAGTTTAAATTGTATTTTCTAGGAATTTAAATAGATTTTAAGTAATTTCTTTTTCTTAGATAAATCATAAAAAATAGAAAAATAGTTGAAAATTTTTAATTCTTTTTGTGAAAATTTTCTTTTTAAATCTAGTATTTTTGAAAAATAAAAGTAAAATTTTAGTGATAATTTTTAGAAAAAGTTTATTTTTGTTAATTCATTTTTCTTTAAAAATTCATAAAAAATTCAAAAATAGTTAAAAAATTCCAATTCTTTTTCCTAAAATTTTCTTTTTAAATTTGTGATTTTTAGGTATAAAATTTGTTAAAAGTAGTGCCTTAGATTTTAAATTTCAGTTTTAGCTCACGTTTTTACTTTTCGTGCATTTAAATTTCGTGTTAGTTAATTGTTTTTAGTTCATGCTATTATATTTGTAGTATAATCAAAAGTTCAAAAATCCTTTATCATTCTTAACTCGAATCCGAATTATTCCCAAATCTCAATTCACGACTTCTTCGAGGAATTTACGACCCGTGTATTAATTACTTTCCTAAGTGATTAATTACTTACGGTATCTTGGTTAGTGAAAGTTTGCACTATAGAGATATATACTATACTTATCACGAAATCAATTTTGGCGCCGTTGCCGGGGAAGACGTGAACTAAGATTCGTTGAAGTAGAGTTTTGAAGACCCTTCCTTTGGAAGTTATCTTGTTATTTTTGTATAAAAAATATAAAAAGTTCATTAATTCGATTCCTATCGAATTAATATAAAAAATAAATAAATAAACATTTGGATACTAGCTATCCATCTTAAACCATTCCAATAAACAACAAAACAAATCGTGAGTTACTTGCGAGGTACGACGGACCTTTAAGTTTACAAACTATAAGGTGAGTTTAAGGAAAAGTGATAGCTACTTTCTAAGTAGTCATTGCGGCTCGCTAAGCTTTTCCGCTCACTTGTGCGTAATCTTGGAGACTTATCGTGAAGCTTGTAATAAACGGTTACCAAAAATATTTTTGTTTTTCTTCTTAATAAAAACTAAAAATTGTAAATTTCATCAAAAATAATCTTCTTAATCTCAAATTCTTCTTGGTTATTTTCACTAGTGCATGCGCACTCGCTCTTCCTTGGAATACACAATTCCAAGAAGACGTAATCGTCGACGTTCTCGACAACAACAAGAGGCAATCCCTCTCATTCCGGAACCCGAGATTCCAATGGCCGATGATCGACCGATGGCCGAGCAACTTCAAGCTCCCACCGGGGGGTTTGAAAGTGCTATAGTTGTACCACTCATAAATGCTCAAAATTTTGAACTTAAATCCTCCCTCATTAATCTTGTTCAAAATCGAATTTTTCGAGGAGGTAATGATGAGGAGCCTCATGCTCATATTCGTCATTTTGAGAGCATAACGAATAACCAAAGGTACCCGGATGTACCTAACACCACCATCAAACTTCTTCTCTTTCCATTTTCTCTTGATGGGGTTGCCAAAACGTGGCTTGACAAAGAACCCCCGAATTCTATTCTTACATGGGATGACTTAGTTTCTAAGTTCATCAACTTTTTCTTTCCACCTTCTAAGACCACCAATCTTCGGAACGAAATTACGAATTTTCGTCAAATTGCTCAAGAATCTTTCTCCACGAAGGCTTTTGACGTTTCAAGGAAACTTCTAAGAAGTGTCCTCATCATGGGTTTTCACATTCAAGCACCAATTAGACACATTCCATAATTCTTTAGCTATAATGAATCAAGATTCTCTTAATTCCGCTGCCGGTGGCAATTTTTCTCTACTAAAGTCCAACCGAAGACTACAAAATCATAGAGAATAAGGCCAAGTAGATGTTCACGAACGTTCGTGATGCGAGTGAGACGAAGTGCTCCTCCTTTATCTAATCATCATCTAACATTGAGAGTTCCAACAAATGGCAGAAGCGGCATTAGAGGATAAGATGACTTTGACCTTTAGGAATGAAATGAATGAGATGAAAAATATGATGAAAGCTCTTGTGCCTACTCCCGTTCCTATTAAAGCGGTGGAGGAAAGGTGTACTACTTGTGGTAGTAATCATAGTTTTAATGTGTGTCAATGACTAGGAGGAGGTTTTATGAGATCCCCCTTATAAACATTAATAATGTCCAAACCATTTCACAAAACCGCGTCGGGTTGGCGTAGTTTTTTTTTTTATTTTGTACAAAATGGAAATCTCTGGGTACCCAGTCCTCCCAACTTAACAAACCAAATAATGACCTCGGGTACTCATAACATCTCAACCTCCTGGTTTTTTCCTTGCAAAACCAAAGAATAAACCATTCCAATCAAGGGAATATCCCTCATCAATGAATTGTACCCTAAACCAAAAGTCCACACCACAAATTCTCAAATTGTGCTTGCTAGTCAATTGGATATTTTCAAGAAAACCACCGAGGGGAGTATGCAGGTTATGAGGAACCATATTACCAATTTGAAAGCTAAGATTAGGAGTGAAGTTCAAGCTACTTTACAAAACCAAATCAACTCTTTAAACAGGAGAATTCCAAGAATGAGTTGAAATCTCCAGCATAACCTTGTTCATGAATCAACAAAATGATTATCCAAAACAAATTGCAAAACATGTTGAGTGGTTTCTTCTCATAATCAGAGTCAACCATCTAACTTTCTACTTCTATGGAACCTACCACATTACCTAGTAATACTATCACCATCAGGTGAGAAGCTAAGCCATTACGACCGAAGCGGACTTTCTTAACACAAGCCGGCGCCACCAATGCCTCCTCCTTATGATCAATCCGGACAATAGAATGCTACGGAAACTGAGGTGACAAGAGACAAAGTGCAACCCGAAAGTTCACAAAGTACCAGCAAACGTCCCAAACCTCGGGTAGACCTATGGGGAAAGGGAAAGATAAGTGAATAGATAAGGAAAAAAAAAAAAAGGGGGAAAATTTGGGGGAAAATGAGGTTTAGAATAAGTGTTTTTTGAAGAGATCTTAATTGATAAGGAAGAGTTTTTCTTGCCTAAAACTCCACCAATCATACCAAACAAGCCAACAAAAACTCTTCCATATCCTTCTAGGGTAGAATATGAAAAGAAAAGTGAAAATGATAAAGTGCAAATCCAAAAGTTTTGGGAAATGTTCAAAAAGATTCATGTGGACATACGCTGGCGATGTCTTTGCATTCTTAATTGCCTAAGTATCAAAAAGCATGTTAAAAAGCTTGTTGTACGAACAAAGATAAAGTTAAACGAGATATCTATACACCCTTTTAGTGAAAATTGCTCAGGCAGATCATTCTCAAAAAGCTTCCCGAAAAGCTTGAGGATCCCGGACGGTTTCTCATCCCGTGTACTTTTAGTGAGCTTAAATGCAAAGCCTTAGCCGACCTAGGTGCTAGTATCAACCTTATGCCACTCTCCGTGTACACAAAGTTAGGCCTTCCCGCATTGCAATCTACCCGGATGACCTTAGAACTAGCAAATTGCTCTCTTTGTGTTCCTAAGGAATGCAAGAGATGTCTTTGGTCCCGAGTGGGAAGATTGACTTTCCCAGGCGATTTTTGTTGTAGAGATTTGAAGTGTGATTATCAACTACCGTCTTAATTTGGGTAGGAGAGTTGTGGACATTTTTAATAACGGGCTCGTGCTTTAATCTATGTTTTTGAGAAAGAAAGTTCCCCCAAGGACGGATGAGGAGAGAATGATTTATTAGTGTAAGAAGCGAAGAGCTCAAATACACCACTCGTCCTCATAAAGAGTCGGTTTGTATGATTGATATTTTTTCTTCACCAAAAGAAAAGGATGAGGATTCTAATGCCATTTTCACTTCTTCGGGAGTGGTTAAATGGTGATTTTCTACGACTAAAGGAGAATCCTATCCCTCCATCCTTAACCATCCCACGTAAAAAAGGATTTAACTAATGAGAAAGTTGAGAAACATGAGGTTAAAAACATGTAATATTTCAAGAGAAAGTTCCTCAATTTGTCCTTCCATTAAAGAAAAGCTTAACTTTTGGAAAAACAAAGAAGTTTTGGAAAAGAATGAGATTTTGAAAAGAAATAACACTTGTGATTTTCAAACTCCATCATTTTCTTTGGGAAAAAAGGAAAAGTCTTTTTGCTAGATTTGGAACCCCTCGAGCTATAATAAGTGATAGAGGCACACATTTTTGTAATGACCAATTTTCAAAGGTCATGGCAAAGTATGGTGTGACCCATCGTCTTTCGACTCCTTACCACCCTCAAACGAGTGGTCAAGTTGAGGTTTCAAATAGGGGAATTAAAAGGATTTTAGAAAGAACCATAGGTGAGAATAGAGCTTCTTGGAGTGATAAGCTTGACGATGCTCTATGGGCTTTCCGAACCGCCTACAAAACACCTATTGGATGTACTCCTTATAGGTTGGTTTACGGAAAAGCTTGCCATCTCCCTATTGAGTTGGAACATAAAGCTTTTTGGGCCCTTAAGCAAACTAATCTAGATCTTAATCTTGCGGGTAAAAATAGAAAGTCACAAATCAATGAGCTTAATGAATTAAGAGATGAAGCTTATGAGAATTCTTTGCTTTATAAGGAGAAAACAAAAAGGTTACATGATTCAAAGATTAAAAACCGAGTTTTTAATGTTGGGGATCAAGTGCTTCTTTTTAACTCAAGGCTAAAGATTTTCTCGGGGAAGCTAAAATCTCGATGGTCGGGACCGTTTACAATTGCTAATGTTTACCCATATGGAACAATTGAACTTTTTCAAAAAGATGGTCAAAATTTTAAAGTCAATGGTCATAGGGTGAAACACTATTTTGGAGAAGATGTTCCTAAAGAGATTATCCCAGATGTCAAGACCGACCCACCATGATAATCTAGTTTGGGGAAAGAGTCAAGCGAAGGGGACTTTATAATAAACAAGTGCTTCGTGGGAGGCACCCCATGCTTATCTTTTTTATTTTCTTTAGATTTTCTCTTTACTTCCCCAAGGACAAATCAATTCGGGGTCAAGTATAGCTTGTACTTGGTGAACAAAAACTAAGCCATTTTAGAGATGTTTTTGAGCTAACAATGAAAAAAATAAGAGGAAACTTGTTCTTTTTCGTTCTTGTTGGTTTTGTGCTTATTTGTCTAGGTTTTCCGGATTTTAGAAGCTTCATGGTTCAATATTGTGGAAGAACAAAGCAATGCCCACAATTTCCATTGATGATCTCTAATCTTCTCTTCATAAAGTGGGAAATCTCTTATCCTTGTCTTTATCGAACTAACATCTATTCTTTTGGCATGTCCTTAGAATTTTTGTTAAAGATTCCTTTTGACCCTTATTTTTAAACTTTGAGGACAAAGTTTCATTTTAGTTTGGGGAAGGATATCTTCGATATTGACTTGCACTTCACGCAACCTTGTTTGAATCTTTTTGAATTACCTTTTTGTGGAAAAGTGAAAATTTTTAAATTTTTGCTTATAAGAAAAAGCTCAAAAGAAGCTTAGTTTGAAGAGAAAAACACCACTTTTTGGTAGTCCGTTGGTGAGAAATAGGAGTTAATTTTGACTTGACCGGGTGAAAATGCCCTAGCTAGTTCTTTAACCTACCTTTTGT